>PVJC01028074.1:0-22925 GCA_004026665.1 Murina feae
GGTTGGGTTAATTTGCATATAGTTGCTCTGATTGGCTGATGGGACTGGCTTGGGATGTAGCAGTGTGATGCAATTAGCATATTACTCTTTTATTAGATTAAATGATGAATAGGAACAGAATGATGGCAGACTATGTCTTTACACAAAAAAGATGAACGAAAAGCATTTTTCCATTATCTTTTAACCCAATCCTATATAAGAGAGGGATATGCATATTAGCCTGGATATGCTAATTAATCATGACCAGTATGCAAATGGACTATCACTCAAACACACAAGATGGCCTCCTCCATGTGGTCAAAGATGGCCACCCCCATGTGGCCACAAGATGACCTGCAGGGAAGGGCATTTGGGGACAACCAACCCTGCAGGGGAGAACAGTGGGGGGTGGAACCAGGCCTGCAGGGGAGGGCAGTTGGGGGATCAGGCCTGCAGGGGTGGGCAGTTGGAGGCAATTGGGCCTGGAAGGCAGCAGTTAGGCATTGATCAAGCTGGCAGGGGAGTGGCTGGGGGTGATCAGTCTGGCAGGTAGAAGCAGTTAGGGGCAATCAGGCAGGCAGGCAGGTGAGCATTTGGGAGCCAGCAGTCCTGGATTAGAGAGGGATGTCTGACTGCCCATTTAGGCCTGATCCCACACACCGGGATCAGATCTAAACAGGCAGTCAGACATCCCTCTAGGGGTTTCAGATTTGAGAAGATGCAGGCTTGACTGAGGGTCACAGACACACACACACGTGCATGAATTTCGTGCACCGGACCTCTAGTTTTCTATAATGTGCAGAAATTTCTCTAACTAGATTATCTGAAGGAACTCAGCCACTATGCTTGAATTCAGAGGAAAGAAAACTCAGAGGTGTCTAGGGTAGACATATTTTGATGGAACCATAACCAATTTGGCTCAGTGGATAGAGCATCAGCCTATGAACTTAAGGGTCCTAGGTTCAATTCTGTTCAAGGGCAGAATCTTGGTTGTGGGCACATCTCCAGTAATGGGTCTGTAGGAGGCAGCTGATTGATGTTTCTTTCTCATCGATGTTCGTAACTCTCTATTCCCCTCCCTTCCTCTCTGTAAAAAATAAATAAAATATATTTTAAAAAATATTTTGATGGAGAAGAATTTAGAGATGGACAAGATTTTTACAGGAGAAGAAAATGCTGATTGATGGCAGAAAGCATTTTCCACTTAAGAACTATTTCCCCATAGGTAGAAGCTGCTGACCTCACAAAACATCTGGTAATTTAACAGTCTATTTTTCAAGAAGTCTTGCTATCTAAGCAAATGTTAGAAATCAAGCGAGTAAGTAAGTTTCATATGCACATGTGAAGCTATATTGTGTCTTTCCTGTGGTATTAGAAAATTAAGATAGGAGTTGATATAGGAATCCTGTATAATTAAAACCTAATATGCTAAGTGTCTGACCAACCTGTACGCCATTCAACCAATCAAATTGTAATATGCTAATGATATTCCAAGACAGTTCAACTGCTTGCTATGACATGCACTGACCACCAGGGGGCAGACAATTGACAAGTCGCTATGATGTTCACTGACCACAAGGGGTAGGTTGTCTTGCTGCTAGGGTCTGGCCAATCGGGACTGAGCAAGATGGGCCGGACATGCCCTGGAGCCCTCCTGCAGTCCCTCCCTGGCTGGCCAACCTCCTGCATCCCTCCCCGTTTCTTATCATGCACCAGTGGAGTCCCTTGGCCTGGCCTACACCCTGTTGCAATCTGGGACCCCTGCATTGGTGTCTCTACCCTTGACCAGATCCCTGTGATTGCAGGCTCTTCCCCTGCTCCACTGATCACCGGCTCTGCTCCTGCCCAGGCCCTAAGATCACTGGCTCCAACCCAGTCCCACTGCAGCCTCTGGAAAAGGTTACAGATCTGGGCAGGGGACCCCCAGGCCTCTGTTTTGCCAGCTCCACCATTGAGCCTCTGGCCAAGGCTGCAGGCCTTGGCAAGGGACCCCCAGACCCATGCTTTGCCAGCTCCACCAGTGCCCAGACTCCTGTGATCACAGGCTCTGCCCTTGCCCCTCTGATCGCTGGCTTTGTGGAGCCCAGGCCCCTACAATCTCCAGCCTTGCCCCTGCCCAGGCCTGAGGCCTCTGGCGAAGGCCTCTGGCCTGGGCAGAGGACCCCCAGCCCCCTCTGATCACCTATTCTTCCCCTCTAGCCTCCCATTTCTCCCACCATCTGCCTGGCTAACAGGCCTGACCACTTCAGTGGCAGGGCTGAGCTGGACTGGCTATGGGGGCGGCCATATTTGTGATGGAGTGACATCTAATTTGCATATTACTCTTTTATTAGATAGGAATGTTGCTGTTTTGATTTTTCATATGTTTCATCTAGATGAAACCTCAACTCACCAATTTATTTTGTCCTCAGTTTTAGTTTTTATAAACTCAAATTGTTTCTGGATGATATTTTTGCTTTTTTTTATGCCTTCTGTACTGGCTATAATCTCTAATACAATGTGAAATCATAGCAGTCATAGCAGTCATCCTGGTCTCATTGCAATCTCAAAGGGAATTACTTAATCATTTCATGAAGTGTGAGGTTTGCTGTACATTTTTATATACTCCTATCTTGTAGAAAAAGCTCTTTTAGGCTTCTGATTTTCTGAGCATTTTTTTTTCTTTTTAAAGTCATAAATAGATGTTGAATTTATCAAGGAGCACTTTTTATTTATTCTAATGTTGGCAAAAAAGTTCTTAATATATTAATAAATCAAAAAATTAATGTACTAGATTTCTCTCAAATTTTGAATTACTGATATAAAATCACTATGTGGAGATTATTTTAGACTTTAGTTTTATATTAATGTATCTAGTTTCCTAATATTTTTCACAGAATTCTAAAATATATTTCCAAGAATGTGATTGGCCCATATTTTTCTTTTCTACATGCTAACTTTGCCCTATTTAGTGTGAGTTTTTAGCCTCATAAAATCACTTGAAGAATTTATTTTACTTTTCTATTCATAACAATAATTAGTTTAAGATTAGAGCAGTTTATCACTTGACAGATTGATTGTTTCACTAGTAAAGTTATTCAGACACTTATAAGAAGATTTTCATCATAAAATCAATAATTTTAATTATTGTTACCATTCAGGATTTCTTTGTCTTTTAGTGTCAATTTTAGTAAGTGGAATACTTACATTATTTTGTATTATTAAACTAATAATTTTAATTTACATAAAATGAGTATATTACTCAAATAAACTATCTTTCAATTAAAAAAAAAACAAAGAGTATTACCAGGGGCATACAGGGAGCTTAGCTAATGAGAAGTAAGAAAAGGTGTTTCCTCTGTAGTTCACTCTGATCACAGGCTCCACCCCTGCCCCTCCAATCCCAGCTCCACCCCTGCCCAGGCCTGTAAACTCTGCCTGAGGCTGCAGGCCTGGGCAGAAGACCCCCAAACCTCTCTGATCATTGGCCACACAGAGCCCAGGCCTCTGCGATCACTGGCTCTGATCTTGTCCCCTGCCATTGCCAGCTCTGCGCTTGCCCCACTGGCAGCCTCTGGCCAAGGCTGCAGGGACCCCCTAGACCCCTGCTTTGGTGGCTCCACTGGTGGCCAGACCCCTGTGATCACAGGCTCCTCTTCTGCCCTTCTGATCACTGGCTCTGCAGATCCCAGACCCCTGCGATCTCTGGCCTTGGCTCTGCCTAGACCTGAGGCCTCTGGCCCAGGCCTTATGCCTGGGTAGGGCATCCTCATACTCTCTGATCACCAGCTCTGCCCTTACCCATGCCTGAAGCCTTTGGCAAAGGCCTCTGGACTGGGCAGGGGACCCCCAACCCCTTCCGATGGCCTGTTCTGCCCCTCAGGCCTCCCACCTCCCCCACAACCTGCCTGGCTAACAGGTCTGACCACATCAGTGGCAGGGCTGAGCCAAGCTGGGCACTGCAATCTTTTGGCTATAGGGATGGCCACCTTTGTCACAGAATGATGCCTAATTTGAATATGACTTTTTTATTAGATAGGATGTGGCTATGGGCACCTCCATCTTGTGTCCATGGGGGAGGCCATCTTTGTCACTGAGTGATGCCTAATTTGCATATTACTCTTTTATTAGATAGGATAACTGTGATGAAAAGCATAAGAGAGCCCAGGCCAGATAACTCAGTTGGATAGAGCATTTTCCCATATGCCAAAGTTTGGTTCAATCCTCAGACAAGACATATACAAAAATCAACCAATAAATGCATAAATAACTGGAACAACAAATCAATGTATCAGTCTTTCTTTTTCCCTCCCATCTTGCTAAATCAATAAAGATAAAATATATAAAGATATAAAAACTAAAATTTTTTTAAAGCATAAACTATGTTTACATATTTTTTAAAAAATTGATGTCAAATTTTTAATGTTCATTTCTTCCCAAAACTTTCAAGCTTGACTTTATCATATTAAATGGAGTTTTAAAAGATAAATGAAGGCATATAAAAATTATTAGAACCCTAGCCAGTTTCTCAGTGGTTAGAGCTTCAGCCCATGATCCCTGACCCTGGTTGGGGCTCATGTGGGAGGCAACCAATCAATGTGTCTCTCTCACATTAATGTTTCTCTCTCTGTGTCTCTCCCTCTCCCTTCCATGCTCTCTACAAATCAATGGAAAAAATCCTCGGGTAAAGATTAACCCTCCCCTCAAATTTATTAGCATTTATTTTAGCAAAAATTGATGACCTTTGCAAATTAGGGCAACCTCTAATCTATCAGAAGTTGAAAAGATCGAAGGCATTATACAAATGACTTAATGAAAGGAGTGGAAATAAGGACATTATTCTAGGCAGAAAAAGTGGGTGGGTTATTACAAGGTAACTTTCTTTTAGGTGTCTGAAAGCAGATTACCTAACTATTGCTGACTAGATGATTCCTGATTGGCTGGTTAAAATTCCATTTCTGAGATAGCAAACAGTAATTAAATCTCAGTTTTGCGATGTAGGGATTAGCATAAGTAACCCCATTTTGGGCCTGTTGTCTTATTTTTTAACAGAAATAAAATGTTATTTAATATCAATATATCTAATATCTGGAATGCAGTGGGTTTGTTTCTGTTGTCTATTATTCCTTATGGGTCTTACTTATGATTTTCTGTGTGTGTGTGTGTGTGTGTGTGTGTGTGTGTGTGTGTGTGTGTAGTTGGACATAATATTGTCTATAAGACAATAAGAATGTAGTTGTATTCATTACTTACTTTTCAAGTATTCATTTCATGTTGTTCTTATCTCCAACCAATACACAACTGTATGAGATTATTTGCCTACAAAATCTATTCTAACTTTTAACTTCAGTGGCTCTGAGTCCTTAGAGGGCCTGCATTTATTGAATTACAATATGTATCCTTTCACCTTCCCTATACAGTGGTTCTCAACCTGTGGGTTGTGACCCCTTTGGGGGTTGAATGACCCTTTCACAGGGGTCACCTAAATACATCCTGCATATCAGATACTTACATTACGATTCATAATAGTAGAAAAATTACAGTTATGAAGAAGCAACAAAAATAATTTTATGGTTGGAGGTCACCACAAGATGAGGAACTGTATTAAAGGGTCACGGCATTAAGAAAGTTGAGAACAACTGCTTTAGAATGTAGAAGCAATAACCATAGTCCTCCCTTCCTTCATATGGAGCACAAAAACAGTTTTCATCAATAATTGGGATCATTACTCCAGCCGACAGAATAACCCCTTTGGCTCAGTGTCGTGAGCAGACTGGATCAAAGAGCAGCACAGTTTCTCAGAGACTATGTGGGGCCGAGCAAGAGGACCAAAACTCATACCTTCAACCAGTGTGGTGCCAGAGTCACCTACGACCTTTTTTTTAATGGCCTATCCCCGACTTGTCTTAGTCCCCTTTACTTAGTGTTTTTCAAACTAAGGCCAGGGTACTTCTGAAAACCAGTTATCTGTTTATAAAACAGTTTTAGGATACTAAAACAATTTAAAAACTTTTTAATATATCTATTGCTTTAGAAGGAAAAACTTGAAACAATGGAAAAAGGTAATCTAATCTAATATGCAAATTGACCCTCACTCTGTTACACATAAGCCATGCCCACCAGCCAAGTCAGCCCACCAGCCAATCAGAGTGATTATATGAAAATTAACCCAGCCACAGAGCTGGAACAAGCAGGAGGCTTGCCCTGGCGATGCAGGAAGCTAAGGTTCCTGTCTGCCTAGGCTGGCTGTGGCAACAAAGTTTCCACAACAAAGTTTCAATTATAAAAGATAAATAAACCCCAAAGACCTGCCTTCAGCCTTGGGCTCAAGAAAGTGCTAGGAGCCTGGGTTGTCAGGGGCAACCCAACCAGGGTTCCAGTTAAAGCAACAAAGTTTCAACTTTAGAACTTAAATAAATCCCAGATACCAGTTTCCAGCCAGCCTCACTTCAAACAGCCATCAGCCCCTCACCCAGGCTGGCCAGGCATGCCAAGCAGGTGGACATCCCCACAGGAGTTCCAGACTATGAGAAGGCACAGGCCGTGCTGAGGGACCCCCCAAGTGCACAAATTTTTGTGCACCGGGCCCCTAGTGAATAAATAAATATAATTTACAGAGGGGTATCCTGGAAATTCAATTATCTCATAATAAAAAGAGCTTATTTTTTAGTTATTGAGTATACCAGTGTCAAAGTGTTTCAGCTTAGACTAGGAGTCTCTGGATGACAAATCTTGCATTGGTTCACAGGTCATGTGATTTATCTCTTGAGTGTAAGATTGTATAATTTGAAACACGTCTTTCTGATTAGTTTATAGGTGGCCACAAGAAGTAACTTTGTCAACAAATATATGTTTATGTCCTTATATTGATAAAATGAAATTTTATTACAGTAGATAATAATTTCTTTAGGTAGTTCCTGATGTTTTAATCCCAAGAGGAATGGCTTCTATATCAGATTCCACTGGTGCATAAAATTTCCTGAGTGAAATGGACAGCCTTTTTTCTTAAGAATTCTTCAAAACAATCATCTCTCCAGGTATATATACTCCCTCATACAGCTCATGGCTTCTTTGTTTGCAAGATCTCTCTCTCTCTCTCTCTCTCTCTCTCTCTCTCTCTCTCTCTCTCTCTTTCTCTCTCTCTCCTATTACTTCCTGTTCAATTAAGTACCTTGCCTTAATAACCTTTCCCCTTGCATCTAGCTTTATACTTTTTACCAATTTAGAGTTTGCAGTAAAGGTCATAAACTCACCTGAAGTTGGCATCTACTTATTCATAACCCTAGAAACAACATTTCCACCATTTTAGGGAGGCCTTTGTCAACAGTAGCCTTGAGATGAGACAAATGTGGATTGATTCCTGACTGCAGCTTACTGGCTAGGTGATTTGGGACCATTCACTCCATCTGAGGGGATAATACTCTCTTCCTCTTGCACAGGGAACATTATGAGGGTGAATTGAATGCAAACCCTATATAAAGTAGGAAACAAACATACAATTCAATAAATACGCATATTTGGTTTTGATACTACACCTTGCTGAGCTACCTATTTCCCAAAAAGAAGCATCTGAATTCCACACTCAGAGTTTTTGAACAAAGCCATTGCTTTCTTAGAAGAAAAAACAGTCAGGAGGCCCATTTTTCTTTTTCTTTTTCTTTTTTACTCATTGGGCAAATGAGGAAGATGATCTTCATCTATACCAACTACAAGCACATTGGCAACTCAGTGCGGTACCATATTTTAAGGGTTTTTGGTGGTGGTGGTGTTTGTTTCTGATGAGAGTTCTGCTTTTTCTTACAATGCCTGGGAAGAAGACATTGGAATGAGGAAAATATTAAATGGAGTAAAGGCAATTTTAAAAATTTAGAGAAAGAAAGCAAAGCACTAGCATCTAATAGAGTGGGATTCCTCTACCCTTCCTTTGGTGCTCTTAGCTCTTCTCTGCTTTTCCTCCCTTCTCTGAGACTGGGAAGGGAAATAGATTTAAATATATATTTTTTTTAAATTAGCATATACCCCAGGTTGAAAATGCTACCTTAGTTAAACCAAATTTATTATGCTTTCTGTCTAAGTGCTCTGGGAAAAGAAGGCAAAGAAAACTCATGAGTGTGTTTGTAGTGGAAAGTCTAAATATAAAAGTGGGATTTAGAATTAAATGTTGAGCATACTTTGTTTGAAATACTTGTGACACATTAAAGTGGAAATGTCATATTCAGAGTAGGATTTATGGGTCAGAAACTAATAAAGGTGCTCTGGAGTTATGAATTTGCAGGCACTAGTAAACAGATAATATGTGAAACTATCCCTCAGGCTTATAATCAAATGCTAACATGCTCATTTTATATAACACTTTACTGCATGTATGGTTTGAATAGATTATAAGCTTCTTAAAAAGAGGTATGAGGAAACCACACGACCGAGACTCTTCACCAACACTGAATTAATTATGTAGCAATTATCAATAAGTACTCATTAAGTCGATTTGCTTTGACACTAATAAACTGTGTGACCTTGGTTTATTTAACTTCTATGGGCTTTAATTTTATTATCTATAGAATAAGGGCCTGAGTTAGACAGTATTTCCAGGCCCTGTCAAGTCTACAGCTGTGATTTTATGTATTATTGAATTGTACTTTGTATTTCTCATTGGTTGTTTATTAAATGCTGGGAGATGGACCTACTAAATCCTATGATTAAGGGAGATATACTAGCTGCCATTCTGGGTGAGAAAAGAAGGACCTGACTTATGCCCTAAAAATATTTGTATGAACCAAAAGTCTATGTGGCCAAGAAACATATTTGGTTCAAAAGGTTGGTTTTCTTATTGAAAAATAGCACTAAATGTTTCATCCTGACTTAGGTACATGAGACAAATTCTTTGGGGCAACATTATGAACATGTGACTTTTAACCTATTATGTCTCAGAGAATAGAATGCTATTGGAAAATACTTCTTTTTGTGACAAATATTTGAAAGTTGTGCACTCAAAGGAGTTCTACAGAAAAAGTAATTTTTCCACACAAAAGGCAGCAATGTGGAATGGGCATTTCTTATCTAGTTGAGTTTAGCAGAGGTTTCAGAATATCCTCTTTTTTTTCATTTCTTTCTAAAAATGTGTTTACTACCTTCATATCTTACCAGGTAGCTTAGCTTCAATAAACCTCTGTCTTTTCATATCAAAATATTGATAATGTCAAGGAATAGTTCAACAGATTCAGATTGAATAGTATTATATGAAATTGAGTGCATATCTATGCCTATACATATATATGCAAAGGATGAGGAAAAAGTATTTTTACAGTTGTAAGTACATAAAACAGAGCTTATTCTTATATTGTTATTCATTAATTATTGTTTTATTTTCTATGCGAACAACTGTAAACCTACTTTTGCGTCACCCTAGGTGTATCTACAGAGTGTCCCCAAAAAAATGTATACAAAATTAACAGCTGTAACTCAATTTTGAAAAGTAAATATATTTTTAAAAATGCTACCTTTAAAATTACTCAGAATGTGTGTATACAGTTTTGGTCACTGAATAATTGAATATAATTTAATTATTTAATGAATAATTAAATATAATTTTAGAAAACACAGCACAGGATTTTAGAAAGCCCTTAATAAATAAAATTATTTGTTTCTAAATGGGATATTCATGGAATGGGGAAAAAGAGGATAAAGCAAATTTTTGAGGCTGTAATGTACATAAATGAGGTTAAGATAGAGAATCAGTATGAGACTATTTAAAGTTGAGCAAATAGTTCCTGAGCATCTAAGTAAGGTAGACATAAATGTAAGAATTCTTCCAAGTGCTATCTCTTACCCTATCTCCTTCTTTCTCCTATGTGGAAAATAAGCTTTCCTCATTTTAGAGATTAGGTAATTGAATTTCAAGTATTCTTTTGAAAGTCACACTGAGTATTTTCTCTGTTAGATTTGCAAGGTAAAATTCTGGAAACACACTTAAGTTTAAATCAGAAAAATAATCATTTTTTTTAGTATAAGAAAGTACCGAATATTTCATTAAACACACCTGTACTAAATTTAAATTTAACTGGACATCTTGTATTTACATTTTCTCAACCTGGTAGCCCCATCTATGTTTATACCTAAAACTTTTGGCTAGAATGCCCCTATAGTTCCACTATTTGTTATAATTTTGGTAAATTTAAACAAATACTTATTGAGCATGCAGAAAAATATGGAGAAAACACATAGTTTGGAGACAAAGAGGAGGATGTAAGCTTACTTGGCCACTAGCTACTTGAATAGCCCTAGGTAGTTGCTCAAAGCTTTAACTTCTACTTTATCCTAACTAATAAAAGCATAATATTAAAATTAACTGTTTCTTCAGGATGGCCTAAGCCACGCCCACCAGCCAATCAGAGTGACTGTATGCAAATTAGCCTAGCCAAGATGGCAGAAGCCGCAGCCCCGGTGTGCGGCTTCTCCCGGATTGCGGCCTCCACCATCTTGGGAGCCTCCGTCCGGGGAAGGCATCCGGCGCCCTGAACCGGCCCATGCCTTCCCAGGTGGAAGCCTCGGGGCGGGAACAGCCAGCTTCCCCCAAGGCTTCCTCCTCAGAGGCCATGGGGTAGCCACCTGCCACCCCATCGTTTCCCAGGCAGATGGCCCGGAGGGTCAGTGGGAGCTGTGGCCAGCCTGAAAACTGCCCTCAGCCCCTCATCCAGGCTTGCCACACCCCCTGGGGTGAGGGTTCCCACTGGGGAGCTTGGCCAACCTGCAAACAAACATTGGCCCCTCACCCAGGCTGGCCAGGCACTCCAGCAGGTAGACATCCCCAGAGGGGTCCCAGACTGCGAGAGGGCACAGGCTGGACTGAGGGACCCCCCTCCACCCCAGTGTACAAATTTTTGTGCACCGGGCCCCTAGTTTACTATAAAATGGGATTGTTCTTAGGAATGTATAAGAAAAATACCTAATAACTAAGAGATTTTAAAAATTAGTATTTCTATATGTCATGATATTATGTATCAGTAATATGGGAAGTGCTCAGGTGTGTAGGAGGTGGTGCTTTTTGGCATCCACTCCATAGACTACGTGGTTGGCAGCTGGTGGCCAGGCCATCCTGGAACATGGAAGCTGACTTTTCTCTCAGGCTCATGGTCTAGGCTTTTATGGATGGATGGATGGACTCTGCTCTGCATCTCCATGCTGTCTCCCAGCATGGCAAACATCGTTCTACTTGGTAGATGGAGATTAAATGAGTTCAGGATTGAAGCAGTGGGTTTTTAATGGCTAAGCCTGGAGCTGTGGGAATATCACCACCACCTGATCCTGTTAATCAAAATATTCACAAGTCATCACAGACTAAAGGGGAAATGGTAGGTAAGACAATATGAGGAAAGTCATAAAAGAGGTGATCACATGCTTTGGATTTGTCAGAGCACACAGGAGCACTGCTCAGCACTGCTGCTCTGAGCTGTTCTGCGTCCATGTATTCTTCTCAGTTCTTCCCCAACTACACCAAGGCTGACTCCTTCTAGAACCCTGCCCACTGTAGTAACTATTGGAAATTTAGTCCAAGTTCCTCCTGTATCCTCTGCTTACTAATTACAGTAATTAGTAAGTCGGGTGTCGGGTCCGAGCCCCCCTGCCTGGGGCTGGACCTCCTAGGATGCCTGGCCTTAGATGGAGAAGCCATGAGAAGTTGTGGGTATATAAGAATGAGTCTTTATTGTAGAAGCCAGCGAGCATACACCTGTCAGACAAGACAATTCTTCACAGAAAGTCCATACAGGCAGGCAGTCGGACACCAGCTGGTAAATAGGTATCTTCCCCACAAAGCAACATTAGTCCCTGTACCCACAGCTATTATCTGAGGAACCACACTCTGCCCCCTAGCTTACCCCCTCACATTGTAGTAGCATCTGAGCTCTCTGGCTCAGCAGTTTCTCCTGTTTCTCCTGCCCAGCACACTGGCTGGTTGACATGGCAGCTATATCTGAGCTTTCTATGAGCTCTTAGCCTTACACTACAGCAGTGTCAGCTTCAGCTCCATCTGAACTCTCCTTTCTCCCACACACATAGGAACTACTGCCTCTGCTTCTTCTCACTAGCTCTGCCCACTGCTCTCTCTAGCAGACTCCTGGTCAGTAACCTGTGTACTACTTCAGAGACAAATAAGGCTAGTTGCCAACAGTGACATCAAACATTTGGGTTACAGAAGGGCACAGTGTACTGTGAGATCTCTGTGCTCTTGCAGCTGTTTATGGTATCATGGCCTTGGGCACCCTGAGTGGGCTCATGCTCAGAGCAACCTTGGCTGCTCTGCTGTATTGACAATAAGGCCTCTGTGCGCCCACTGGCCTTGACTATCTGGGGATCCTGGTGTGGTTCACACCGGCTTTCAATGGGAAGAGTGGTCATAACCAGTGGTTAGGAATCAAGAATTATTGAGGCACCATGGCCTTGAAGACTTTAGAACACAGGGAGTCTGGGAAATTTATAATAAACTAAGAGATTTAAAATATATTTTACTATTACTATATGCCATGATTCTATGTGTCAGGGAGGTGTCTCCACTTAGAGCCATTTATAAAATGAGCTGCTTCTAATTGGTTTAAGAAGATATTTAGTTTTCAAAAGAATACATTCAGAAATAAAAGATGAGAAATTAGTAGTAAAAATGAGAAAGTAAGAAAATTTTCTCAGCACTAGCTGGTTTGGCTCAGTGGATAGGACGTAAGCCTGCAGACTGAAGAGCTCCGGGTTTGATTCAAGTTAAGGTTGGGCATGGGCTTGATCCCCAGTGAGGGGAGGGGGCATGCAGGAGGCAGCCGATCAATGGTTCTCGCTCATTATTGATGTTTTTATCTCTCTTTCTCCCTCTCAGAAATCAATAAAAATATATTTAAAATAACAATTAGATCATTTAAAAAAAGAAAATTTTATCAAACCTTATTATATTTGAACTGGATGGGTCTCCAGAAATGACTCATCCAATAGAACAGGAGGGTCCAGAGTGCTAGGAGGACTGGATAGCAACCTGGTTGGCAATGAGGACTGTGAGTTGAGCACTGGGCACACCATGTGAATGAGCCAGACAGAAAATGAACTAGAACTTGAGGTTGGGAAACTTTTCAGGATAACTTTACATGCCACAGAGGAGCTTGGCTTTAATTATCCTATCTAATAAAATAGTAATATGCAAATTAGGCATCACTCCATCACAAAGATGGCCACCCACATAGCCACAAGATGGCAGCGCCCATAGACACAAGATGCCAGCATCTAGTCCGGCTCAACTCTGCCACTGAAGTGGTCAGGACTGTTAGCCAGGCAAGTGGCAGGGGAGGAGGAGGGTCCGAGGGGCAGAACAGGTGATCAGAGGAGACTGGGGGTCACCTGCCCAGGCCTTCAGCCTTAGCCAGAGGCTCAAGGGTGGAGCCGGCAATGGAAGGGGCCTGCGGGTCCCCTGCCTTGGCCTGTAGCCTTGGCCACAGGCTCTAGTGGGGCAAGGGGAGAGCTGGTGATCACAGGAGGCAGGATCAGAGCCAGTGATCACAGAGACCTGGGCTCTGTGAAGCTGGTGATCGGAAGTGCTTGAGGGTCTTCTGCCCAGGCAAAAGAGCAATAAGCAAATTGCTGCTTACTCCATCACAAAGATGGCAGCAGCTAAGGAGCTATAGCGAGGCAAGAGGTAGGAAGTCAAGATTCCCATCTGCCCTGTGGGCCCTGAGCTTCACTCAAGGCAACAATTACAGAAGGTAAATAAACCCAAGATACCTGCTTCCAGCCCACGGCCATGGCCAGCCTGATAATGGCCCTCAGCCCCTCACCCAGGCTGGCCACACTCCCATGGGGTGAGGGTTCCCCATGGGGGATTTGACCAGCCTGCAAACTGCCATCAGCTCCTCACCCAGGCTGGCCAAGCACCCCAGCGGGACCCCCACCCTGATCTGGGACACCTTTCAGGGCAAACCAGCCACCCCCCCATCCATGCACCAGGCCTCTATCCTATATAATAAAAGGATAATATGCAAATTGATCCTAACAGCAGAATGACTGGGAATGACTGCTTTCTATGACACACACTAACCACCAGGGGGCAGATTCTCAATGCAGGGGAGCTGCCCCCTGGTAGTCAGTGCACTCCCACAGAGGAAGCTCTGCTCAGCCACAAGACTGCTGCCAGGACAGTGGTGGTGGTGGGAGCATCTCCCACCTCCTCAGCAGTGCTAAGGTTGTCCAACTGTAGCTTATGCCTGCTCCATGCTGGCAAGTGGACATCACCCTAGGGCTCCCGGGCTGCTATGGGGATGTCTGACTGCCAGCTTAGTCCTGATCCCCTGGAGAGCAGGCCTAAGCCAGCAGGTGGACATCCCCTGAGAGTTCCCAGACTGCAAGAGGGCAGAGACCAGGCTGAGGGGACCCCCCACCCAGTGCACAAATTTTTGTGCACTGGGCCTCTAGTCCTATCTAACAAAAGAGTAATATGCAAATTAACCATCACTCTGAGACAAAGATGGCAGCACCCATAGTGGTGGAGCAGGACGCTGGTGGCATCAACCTGGCAACATGAGCCCAGCAGTCATTTCCTTGTCAACCTGTGAGCAGCTGCCCTCCAATAGGCAAGCACCACCATCAGGCAGGCTCCAGCAACAGGGCCAGCTCCGGTAGCCTGCCACCTTCCCGATCACAAGCAGGCATACGCAACCCACAGGCCCCAGCAGCAGAGCTAGCTCCAGTCGCCTGCCTCCAACCAGATCGCGAGCAGGCACCTCCTGCAGGCAGCCCCCAGTAGCGGGACCGGCTCAGGTCACCTGCCGCCATCCGGATCATGAGCAGGCACCTCCCGCAGGCAGGTTCCAGCAGCAGGACAGGCTCAGGTCGCCTGCCACCATCCTGATCGGGAGCAGGCATGCGCAGCCCGCAGGCGGACCCCAGGCAGGACAAACACACTCACTCTCACACACATACATACACACACACACACACACACACACACACACGGCACCTGCTCTGAGCCTGTGCTGCTAGACTGTGGCCATCAGTAGGACATCCACTGAGGGGTCCAGGACTGTGAGAGGGGGCAGGCTGGGCTGAGGGACCTCCCCCCCCATGCACAAATTTCATGCACCGGGCCTCTAGTCTATATATAAAAGCCTAAGTCACCACCCAACCAGTAGTTATGATGCACACTGACCACCAGGAGGTGGAGGGGGCAGATATTCAATGCAAGAGCTGCCGAGCTGCGATGAACTACTCTCTCCAAATCTGCAACCCCTTGGGGGATGTCAGAGAGCCTGTTTTGGCCCTATCCCCACAGGCTAGACTGAGGGACCCCAAGGGTGCACAAATCCATGCACCGAGTCTTTAGTCTTTAAATAAAGAGACCATAGATTTTGTCTTATAAAAAATAAGTCCTGTGGTTATATGCTTATTGATATGTTAAAGAAGTGTGACTATGCTTGCAATGTGAGCACCATAATGAAAGAAAAGCCTTTATAGCAGGCAGTGCATTAAGAGGACTTATATCCAGCAGAAAAAAGCAATAACATATAAGTTAGCTAAAAGGAAAACAACGGCATATGGTATGAAGGAGAGGGCAGGATGGTAAACCCTGTGGCTTTCCTACAAATGCAAGTAAACGTGAAGACGTGCTGATTCAAAGGAACACCACAATGCATTCAGTAGAGGGTCACCAGGTGAAGCTGCTGAATCGCATCTTCAAAGGAAAAAGTTGAATTAGAAAATGGAAACCATCTGTAGAGATGATTGGGAAAACTGCAAGCGGAGCTCAATACTTCAGGAGGTACTTTTCCTTTGTCTATAAAAAACGAAAGTAGTCATAGGTAACCTAAGATCTTTCCTCCATGACCAAATCAGCACTGGGAATTTATTCCACGCCAGGAAGTGTTCCAGTTCCCGAAGACACAGGTAAACAGCTTAGTCAGTGCTTTGCTCTTAGGGAACTTACAGCACAGTGAGAAGATGCAAGGACTTAGTGTACAAGTAGATACATATTTAGACAAATATATAGGTAATTTCCTATATGAATAATTGCTAAAATTCAAGATGATGGAATTGGAAATTGAGCCAGCAAAGCAGAGGTGAAGTCAGGGGGCTCGGATACGTGTATAGGATTTATTCACTGAAGAGGGACCATTTGAGTAGAGAACATAAAGTAAAAGAACGAGCCAGAAAAGTCTCTAGGATGGTCTGTCTCATGCAGAAGGAAAAGGGAGTGCAAAGATTCCAAGAGAAATAAGGTTTTGAAGCAAAAATAAGGTCACAGGGGCCAGTGGCTAGAGCAGAGCAAGAAAACACTAGGGCTGGATGAAGGGATATTAATGGTGGAGGCTGAGAGAGGTGGAAGTAGGGATTTCCAAGATTCCAGGTGATCTGAAGAGATGGATTTTATAGAAAAACCTGTAACACACCCTTTCTTGGGCATCAGCCTACACGATATTGCTCAAATCAAACAAATGTGATGTTTGCAGTTTATAACTTAACAAAGGGTATATTTCACAGGACTTAAAATTGCTTTTAAAAACATCTGTACTTTGAGTCCCACCCTGTACCCTTCCCTATGTTGTATTTTCTGCCTATATTTGCGTGTGTATGCAGGTGCAGAAGGTAAAAACAAAATGAGTGTACTCGCTAAGATGGACCCTCTACCACTGACATTACCTGTTCTGCTTCTGTCACCAACTATCAGTTTAATTAGGATTAAGGTTAATGAAGCTTTTTTGAGCCTTCACTCAATTCTGAAGGATCTAGAACACAAAATATGATTCCCCTCAAAAGCTAGTTTGGACCTCTGTCACCCTGAGCTGTTTTCATTTCTCTTCCCCACAGCACAGGATAGAAGAGAGCTTGTGGTAAGGGTTTTTCCATCAAAACTGACTCATATCAGAGTAATAGGTTGAAGAGAAAAGGTCGAAAGTAGTCCGGTTCAAATGCAAATGTCACTTAGGACCTCTCAAATCATTTGAGTCCATACACTTTCAAAATTGACAACCACTACAACTTATGACAATAGAACTATTTTCAAAATGTCTAGGCTTTCCTCTCAACCACTGCCACTGTGGATTAACTTCTGGATTTCCCTGACTCTTCTCTCTTCCTAAATTATTTAAATCTGCCCTTTCGTCTTTGGAACCCAAAATCTACTCCTGAGGCTGCTTTTGAGCAGACACTTAATAATTTAATGCCTTTAATACACAGAAGAAAAAGGACAGTAAAAAGTAACACAGATACCACTAAAGCAGTAAGTAATCTATAATAATAAAAGTGTAATATGCTAATTAGATTGGACGTTCTTCTAGACAACCTTGCAAGGGAAGCCCAGGGCCCTGGTGCCAGGGGGAAGCTGGTGCCCGAGCCTGGAGAAAAAAGGCTTACTTTTGCACAAATTTTGTGCATTGGGCCTCTAGTAAATATAATAAAACCTCTATTAAACCTAAATTTATAATAACATTAAATATCTTAAACTATAATTTACAAAACTGGTAGCATTCTGTACGTGTGTGTGGGGGGTGGTGTTTCCCTTTTTTTCTGTATGATTTTAAAAGAGAATCTGAATCTCTGTACCTCTCCTTCAATTTTGGAGTAACCCTAAAAATGCTCTAAAACATTTGTTTTAATGTTTTAGTGTAAAATAATAAAAAGGGGGTCTGCAAACCATTTTGGTTCAGGACCAAATGTTAAATATCTTGGATTCTGTTGGCCATATGATCTCTCTCATAACTCTTTAACTCTGCAGTTGCAGCACAAAAATTGCTATTGACAACACATAAAGACATTTGTGTCTTTCCATAAAACATTATTTTTACAAGGCAGTGGGTCAGATTTGGCCTGAGAGAAGCCAAATCAAAAATTTTCTGATTACTGACATAAAGGACAAGCCCCCATAGGTTCAATTATTGCTTAAGTATCCAAAATACTAATCAAAGAAAGTAATAGTTTTAAAACTCCTTGTTACATATTGCCAAATTGCATTGAAAGTCTGTAATATTAACACATTTTTTGCGGGAAACGAGTAAAATCAGATCCACCAGGGAGAGTGTCAATGGACATGAGGAAACATACATTGGAACCTCTAGTTGGAACCGGCAAAAATAAAAATGTTTTACGTCATTGTGTGTGTGCCGCTCATAAACTATGCAGTGAAATGCGGTACATGTGCAAGTTTTGTAATGTATCCCTGCACAAAGGAAAGTGTTTCGAATGCTACCACACAGTGGCGGGAAAATGCATGCTTACAAAGTGTTAAAAAAAAAATAATGCATTAGTGTGGCCGTCTCTTCATACTCTCATTAGTACATCAGTATACTATCTACTCTAATAAAAGAGTAATATCGAAATTAACCATTTCTCCAGGATGGATGCCTAAGTCATGCTCACCAGCCAATCAGAGTGGCTGTATGCAAATTAACTCAGCCAAGATAGAGGTCGGCAGCACAACCACGGAGGTGGGTACAGCGCAGGTGGCAGGGCGGGCAGGGTGAGTGGGGTGAGTGGTGGGCCGAGGGGTGGGCGGGATGGGTGTGGTGGGCTTGGCCAGCCTACAAACTGCCATCAGACCCTCACCCAGGCTGGCCAGGCACACCAGCAGGTGGACATCCCCCGAGTCATCCCAGACTGCCAGAGGGCACAGGCCAGGCTGAGGGAACCCCCTGAGTGCACAAATTTATTTGTGCACCAGGCCCCTAGTATATAATAAAAGAGTGACACCCTCACCCTGTGACACCCACAAGCCATGTCCACAAGCCACGCCCACCAACCAATCAGGAACAAATATGCAAATTAACTCAACTAAAATGGTGGCAGCCATGGAGCTGGAGTTTCCCCAGGCAATGGAGGAAGCCAGGGCCCTGCGGGCCATGTGCTCTACTCAAGGCTACAAAGTTTCAATTATAGAAGATAAACAAATCCCACATACCTGCTGGGCTGGGACCCTGGGGTAACCCAGGCTTTGAGAGGGGGACCAAAGCAACAAAGTTTCAATTATAGAAGTTAAATAAATTCCAGATACCTGTTTCCAGCCAGGCACCCCAGTAGGGACCTAAACCCTGAAGGGCTGTGGGCAGAATGAAAACGGCCCTCAGCCCCTCACTCAGGTTGGCCACACCCCCATGGGGTGAGGGTCCCCACAGGGGGCTTGGCAAGCCTGCAAACAGCCATCAGCACTTCACCAAGGCTGGCAAGGCACGCAAGTAGGTGGACATCCCCTGAGGGGTCCCACACTGTGAGAGGGCACAGGCCAGGCTGAGGGACACCCCCCCCAATTGCACAAATTTTTGTGCACTAAACCTCTAGTAGTATATAACTACATATGTGTGTATATATACACACATTTGCCAATGTATATATTTTTAAATAATAATATTTTCCAACAAGTTTTCTTAATAGTCACATATTTTATAATAATTATATTCCATTTCATAATATTTATTTATATTTTTATTGTTACTCTTTTTTTAATATATTTTATTGATTTTTTTACAGAGATGAAGGGAGAGGGATAGAGAGTTAGAAACATTGAAGAGAGAGAAACATTGATCAGCTGCCTCCTGCACACACCCTACTGGGGATGTGCCCGCAACCAAGGTACATACCCTTGACCAGAATCGAACCTGCGACCTTTCAATCCACAGGCCGATGCTCTATCTACTGAGCCAAACTGGTCAGGGCTATTGTTACCGTTTATATGCATAGATTTTCGGCAAGACACTCTGATTCATATTATTGAATTTAAAAATTTAAAGCATTTTTCTCTTGCATGGCTAATTGTTGTTGCTGGAACTCTCAATACAACAATGAATAGAAATTATGAAAGTGGTCATGTTTGTCTTATTCCTGCTCATAGAAGAAATATTTTACTCTTTCACCACTGAGAATGAATTGAGCTCTAAGTGTGTTGTTTGCTTTATGTATGACGTTCATCGTGCTGAGAACATTTACTTTTATTCATAGTTTACTTTTTAAATATATATTTTTATTTATTTCAGAAAGAAAGTGAGAGGGAGAGATAGACACATCAATTATGAGAGAGAATCATTGGTTGTCTGCCTCCTGCACGCCCCTCACTGGGGATTGAGCATGCAACCTGGGCATGTGCCCTTGACCAAAATTGAACCCAGGACCCTTCAGTTCACAGTCTGATGCTCTATCCACTGAGTCAAATTGGGTAGGGCTATTCTTAGTTTATTGAGTGCTTTTATCATGAAAGAACATTGAATATAGTTAAATAGTTTTTCTGAATCAATGGAGATGATCAACTTTTGCTTATCCCTTCATTTTATTTATATACTAGAGGTCCAGTGCACAAAAACTTGTGCACTCGAGGGGTCCCTCAGCCCGGCCTGTGCCCTCTCACAGTCTGGGACCCCTTGGGGGATGTCCACCTGCTGGAGTGCCTGGCCAGCCTGGGTGAGGGGCTGATGGCTGTTTTCAGGCTGGCCACAGCCCCTTCAGGGTGGGGGGTCCTGCTGGGGTGCCTGGCCAGCCTGGGTGAGAGGCAGAGAGCTGTTTTCAGGCTTGCCAAGCCCTCCAGTGGGGACCCTCACCCCATGGGAGTGCGGCCAGCCTGGGTGAGGGACTGATAGCTTTTTGCAGGCTGCCCACAGCCCCTTCAGGGTTTGGGTCCCTACTGGAGTGCCTGGCTGGAAGCAGGTATCTGGGGTTTATTTATCTTCTATAATTGAAACTTTGTAGCCTTGAGTAGATCTCAGGGCCTGAAGGGCCCTGGTTTCCTCCATTCCCCAGGGCAACTCCAGCTCTGTGGCCACCGCCATCTTAGTTGAGTTAATTTGCATATTTGCTCCTGATTGGTGGCTGTGGCTTGTGGGTGTGGCTTGTGGATATCTCAGAGTGAGGATTAATTTGCATATTACTCTTTTATTAGAGTAGACTAGGGGCCTGGTGCATGAAATTCATGCACTGGGGCAGGGGTCCCCCAGCGAAGCCTGCCCCCTCTCACATACTGGGAGCCCTCAGGGGATGTCCTACTGATGGCTTATACCCGCTCTCTGCTCCCCTTGGGGAACAGGCCTAAGCCACTGTCTGGCCTCCTTTTGTGGGAGGCGACCAGGCTAATCAGGGGAAGCCACCAGCCCCATAACCCTGCTGCTCCAGCCACTGCCACTCACTGCAGCCACCGAGGTGTTTTCATTAACACAGACTCCAAGTGTCTTTCATAGGATATGACATTTCTTTCTTTCTTTTTTATCCTCACCTGACGATATGTTTCCATTGATTTTTAGAGAATGTGGAAGAGAAGGGAAAAACAGAGAGAAACATCAAAGTTAGAGGAACACTTTGATTAGTTGCCTCCTGCATAAGCCCTGACCTGGGCCCCAACCAGGGAGGATCCTGCAACCTAGGTACATGCCCTTGGTCAGAATTGAACCCAGACCCTACAGTCAGCAGAGTGAGGCATTATGCACTGAGCCTAACTGGCTAGGGCATATGACATTTCTTAGCCCTCTAGCAGTGGACCTTCAGTTTTTTTTCTCCAGGAGTGTGATGGAAAAACCCTAGATTGCCTTTTTGGATTCTTATTACCCAACTTACTAAGAATATTACCAGTGGCATACAGGGAGCTTAGCCAATAAGCGGTCAGAAAAGGTGTTTCCTTTGTACTTCACACCAATCCCTGGCTCAGCCCCTGCCCAGGCATAAAGACTCAGGGCCAGGGCAGGGGACCCCCAGCTCCCTCCCATCAGCCCCTGCCCAGGCCTCAGGTCTCTGGTTGGGGCTTTATGCTTGGGCAGGGGTCCCCTTGGCACTGATTGCAGGCTCAGGCCCTGCCCAGGAGCCCCCTGGCTCAGGCCTTTCTTAGGATGCTCAGGGCCCACATGTGGCCTACCTAGGAGTGACCTGGGTGCCCGATGATGTTACCAGGACCCAGGCCGCTGAACACCTATGTATGCAAATTAACCACCATCTTTGTTGGGTTAATTTGCATAATCTCCTGATTGGCTGGGAGCATAGCAGAGGGACAGTCAATTTACATGTTTGTCTATTATTAGGTGAGATATTTAACATTTGATATATAAAAACAATATATATTATTTTGCTTCACTTTATTAACGTAATATATATGTTTTTGTCTTTGTTTTTTGTTTTTTTCTGTCAAACCACCCTTTAATTTGAGGAATAAATCCCAGTTGGTCCAGATGTATAATATGCTGCAAAAATGGGTTTACTAGCTTTTCGTTGAGGATCTTGGTACCTATGTTCCTCCTTTTTTTCCTGCATTTCTCCTTTCCAATTTCTTTAAAAGTCAAAGTAAAAAATATCCTCCAGTGAAAATTGATAACAATAACAACAACAAAAAGTATCTGGTACATTTTTCTTTATTTTACTTTGTAAATTATAATTCCAAAATATTTGTATGGTTCTTTTTCATAATTTTTATCCCTTTGTTGATATTCTTCTTTGTTCCTTCATCATTTTTCTTATTTTGTTTAGTTAACTGTCCATTTTTAACTCTTTGAACATAAATAAGGCAGATAATGTAAAGATAAGTTAGATAAATATAAGGTATTAATCTAAAATTTTCTGAACTTGATAACTCACTGTGTTTACTTAAAGAAGCGGTCTTGTTCTTAGAACATATATGATGAAAGGTTTAAGAATAAAAAATTGTTACACATTTTTACAAATTCAAAGATTTATTAATTTTCATTAATTACAATATGTCTTTGGAATATTGAGGAAGAAGAACATTTAGGAAGAGGAACACAAAGCAAATAAATGTAGATTTTGTAGATTGAATTTTGTTAAAATATTAAGTTAGTGTGAAACTTTTAGAAAGTGTTTCAGGAACTAAATTATAAGCATTCTGACATTTACGCATATACATTTTTACATGTGTTAGCCTGGGTATTTATCTGACATGTAATACTATGAAAGTCAAGTAGCTTATCAAATCAATGTTAACACTCTCAGTATTTAGCAAAACACAGACAGTTATTTGGGAAAATGAATTT
>PVJC01028075.1:0-22833 GCA_004026665.1 Murina feae
GGGGGGCGGGAGCCCCCAGGACGGGGCCATGTGGGGGACACCTGGAGGGGTGAGAATCCTGCTGTCATGGGCAGTGGTGGACAGTGGTCCCCTTGGCCTGGGTGTTAGACCCAGTTTCAGCCCCTTTCCCCCTCACTGTGTGAGCCCTGGGCATGGTGGCTGGAATCCAGCCCCAGGTGACAGAACTGTGAAGGGGTGAAGTCGGGGTGGGACCCAGGCCGTGGGGGTGGAGGGCCCCGGGGTCTGTGCTGTGCGCTGGGGAAGAGGCCTTTGAAGGGAACGTTGCCTTGCTGTTGCGTGCAGGTCAGCCAGGGCTCCTGTTTTTGTCTGTTCCCATGGCGGTTCCGAGTGGCTGGTTTTTCCCTGACGTTGTGGTCCGAGCGACCTCCTCTGAGGCTGGTGCTCTGGGAGGTCATGCTCATGCCTCCTCAGCCGGCGGGTGGGCATCCGGGTGGGCATCGTGCCGCATGTGAGGTGGCGCCTGCCTCTGGACCGTGGAGTCGAGGGAGATGTGGACGTGGGGAGTAGGATGGAGGGTGGGTGGTGTACCCAGCGTGGAGGCGCCCCGAGCAGGACGCTGGCCCGCGTGGTGTAGAGTGAGCAGGGTCACTGCGCGCTCGGGGGCAGGTGGGGGTGCAGCGGCCTCGGGGTCCTGCTGTCCAGCCTGTACTGGAGGCGGCTTCCTAGGAGGAGGGGCAGCAAGCAAAGGCCTGGGCAGAAGGACGTGCGGGGAGGTGGCTGTGGCTGCAGCTGGACGTGTGGCTGTGAGTAGGGAAGCAGGTTGGGTGGAGGGAGGTGAGGCGGCCAGATGGTGAGGAGCTGCGTGCCCCTGAGAGCAGGACCCTCCTGCCCTGCGCAGCGGAGCCTTTCCTGGGAGCCGTAGTCTGTGCTGTGGCTGTGGAGGCCCACGGGTGTCGGTTCCTCGAGTGACGTGTGGGTGACACAGCCCCCATCTCCCGTGCTCCCCGCGTGAACCGTGGCTGACGGAAGGGTCTGAAGAGGAGCAAGAGGAGCGGGTTTTGATTCCTCCTGCTTCAGTGGCAGCTGCGCGGAGGGAAGGGCAGGAGGGAGGCTCGCTGTTGGGACGGTGCCTGGACCACAGCACTTACCTTTTCCGGAAGCAGAGCCCACGCCTGACCTTGTGATGCCCTCCAAGCTGTGACCGTGACTGTGACTGGAGTGGGTTGGTCCCGGGCTGGCACCTGATGCCGTCTGAGTAGTCGGAGCCCTTTTCTGGGGCTTTAGGACTTGGGAGCAAATCCACTTTCTCTGGTTTTAGAAACGGTTGACTTGGGGCTAGACAGCTGCTGGCAGCCATGTTCCCCTTCGTGTGGACGCTGGTTGTAATGGAAGGAGGGTAAGCCGGTGGAGAAGGAGCATTGTGCTGGCATTTGAGGTCCGGGGGGCCGCCTCCCCCACAGCGTAGCTATGGGAAATAGACCAGCATCCTTCACGAGTCGTTTCGCTTAAGCTGGTTGAAGTTTGCTGGTTGAAGTTTGCGTCTGGGGCTGTTAGGAGCCTTAGCTAAGTGTAGACGGAAGACCCAGCACTAAGGCACTGAGTCTGGCCGGCTGATGGCGGACATGGGAGGTGAATTAGAGGGAAATGGCAACTGCTGTGTCCCGGGGGGCAGAGACGCTGTGTGGACGGGTGTGAGCGTGGTGTTCACAGGGAGGGGAGTGCAGCTGGCCACGCAGAGGAGAGGAGGGGGGCAGCTCGGAGTGCGTCAGAAGGGGGTGGTGGTGGTGGTAAACAGGCCGACTGAGGCGTTAGACTTGATCCTATAAGAAGTGGGAGTGGAGGTGTTGGGTGTTGACGGTGATGACTAACAAAACCTCTTACTGGTTTCCAATTACAAAAGTACCACAATCTTGAAAATTGGGAATTAAAGGTTCTAAAGAAAATAAAAGTTACATTGACGTCATTTCTGTATTTAAAATGTTACTTTTGAAAATGTAAACTTACATAGTTGAGATGCTGTGTAGATGGTTAATTTTCCCTCCCAGTTAGTACATCACAAGCATTTTTTCTGTCAGTACACATTTCGGAGCCCGCTGATGACTGTGTTCCCACTGTGCGGGCGGAGCGTGCTTTGTGGAATCCCCATCTCCAGGTTTTGTTCTCCTGACTAAAAGTGTGTTGTATTTAAAATCTTTCTCCCTGTGTCTTGTGTTTCTAGAATTGATTCTTAGAGTAAAGTTACTGGATCAAATAATATAACCTTTTTTGATGATGATTTAAAAGTAAGGTGTCATTCACGTATAATTTACATATAATATGATTCACTTTTTGGTGTTAAGCTTTGAAGTTTGGCAAAGCCATATGATCGTGTAATTACCACCACAGGGAGGACACAGGAGAATCTACTCCCCACGCTCTCAGACCCACCTGGAAGCCTGCCGACTTGCGGTCTGTTTTGTCTGCCTCCTGCTCCCCTTCTAGAACGTCTTTAAATGGGGTCACGTGGTGCAGGAGTTTCTGTGTTCTGGCCCCAAAGACAGGCTTCCGCCCCCTACGCACACCACGTTCACCCCATCCCAAGGCCCCCCAGAGTCTCAGTGCATTGCAGGATCGACTCAGCGTCCAGAATCCTTTTTCCGCCAAAAAGCTCTAACTCCGTCCTCTAAGCCAGGTGAGGGAGGCTCGGCCTGTCCTCTTAGCAGAGCAAAGGTTTCAGTCTTGGTGAGCTCTGACTTACGTTTCTTTCTTTAAAAAAGCCACGCATTTGTGTTTCGTCAAAACAAATCTGCTTAATCCAAAACGGTCAGTTTTCTCTGGAAGTTCTGTGCCTTCGGTGTGGCCCTGAGGTCAGCGTTGTGTTGTATGTATATTTGGTGCCGGGTGTGAATGAGTTGAGGTTGCTCAGTGACTTGCCTTGGGATGTCCAGCTGAAGAACACCAGTCCCTACACTTCGGGACACGTGCTGGTTGGGGTAGGTGGACGGCCAGCGCGCGGTGCTGGACTTGTGATGGCGGTGAGTGCCATGGAGGACATCGAGTGGGGCGGGGGCAAGTGTGAGGTGGTTACTGTTTTACTTGACGTGGGCAGCCGGTCCTGGTGAGGTGCCTGGAGGCGGAGGGGCGGCCCTGTGGGCCTGGTGAGTGCAGAGGCCCCGAGGGGCACAGTGCCCTCTGCTCGAGTGGTGAGATGGGCGAGAGGTGGTAGGGGAGGCGACCTCCATGCCACGTAGGCAGAGAACACTGCCAGCCCACCTCGCTGCTCCGAGGACCCCCTAGGGGGCGGGGAGCAAGTAGCTGTGGTCTGACTCAAGGTGGTTGCAGGAAGCGGCTCTGCAGCAGCATCGCAGGGAGCTGGGTACGGAGCTGGCCCAGACCCAGGGCCTTGCCCAGACCTGCGCCAGTCTCCGAGCCTTCGAAGGGCCAGGCCTCTGCTTCACCAGGTCTCCGGGCGGTCCTGCTGCATGTGACGGCTTACATTCTCCCATCCCCTGGCTGCCTGTGGGAGGAGAATGGATGCAGGAAGAGCAGGGGATGTGGGTGGAGTCCTGGCAGCCTGGACCAGGTGGGGTGTGTGTGTGCGTGTGCAGGGGAGGGGGGGGTAATGAGATGAAATCTATTTTCGAGGTAGAGCCCAGAGGGCTGGCTCAGAGGTGGCTGCAGAGTGAGAGGATGGGGTGAGTCGGAGGGAGGCCTTGGCCTTAGCCTTAGCAGGAGGAGCTGGAGTTGCCTTTACTGAGGTGGGAAGACACAGGGGGCAAGGGAGCCCTCTCTTTTGTGGGGAAGACAGGGGTGGGAGTTGGGGTGAGTTAGGCTGAGGGGAGTGTGAACCTGGGAAAGACAGGAGCGGGCATTTCGCCCCTGAGCTGGGGAGCTTCGCCGTGTCCTGCCCAGTGGCGGCGATCTGTGCAAGCTAAGGTGCGCTGTTTCTCTAATCACAAACCCTGTGCATTTTATATGTTTTATTTTTATTAATGTTAGGAGGGAAGGAAGGAAGAAGGAGAGAAAGAGAGAGAAACATCAATGATGAGAGAGAATCACGGATCGGCTGCCTTCTGCACGGCCCCTACGGGGGATGAGCCCGCAACCCAGGCAGGTGCCCTTGACCGGAATGGAACCTGGGACCCTTCAGTCCACAGGTCGACGCTCTGTCCACTGAGCCAAATGAGCCGGGGCAACCCTGTGTATTTATCCCTGCCTTCGACAGGTACTGGGGTAAAGGTGACCGCAGCCTCTGCGAACATGTCGGTTCTGATATCACAGAGTGTGATCGGTTACGTGGAGGAGGAGAACATCCCGGCCCTGAAAGCACTTCTGGAGAAATGCAAGGACGTGGACGAGAGAAACGAGGTGAGAGCGGGCAGCGCGCCTCCTCCCCCTGGGGACGCGTGGTGCCCCGTGTGCAGGCAGCGTGTGTGATCCCGTGTGCAGGCAGCGTGTGTGATCCCCGTGTGCAGGCAGTGTGTGATCCCGTGTGTAAGTCATCGTGTGTGATCCCGTGTGCAGGCAGCGTGTGTGATCCCGTGTGCAGGCAGCGTGTGTGATCCCGTGTGCAGGCAGCGTGTGTGATCCTGTGTGCAGGCAGCGTGCACGGGTTGAGGCGAGTGAATAAGAAAGATGCAGTTCCTCCCTCGGTGATACTGACTTAAAATAAGGACAGTTTCTTATGTCAATGTACTTGCAAGTTTTTGGAATGCATTTGAACTTTTAAATAAATTACTGTGTATTGGGTTTAGATTTATGATTGCCTTTTTGCAGGTGTAATAATCAATATTCAGGAAGTTTGATTATTAAAATCTGCAGTGCTTCTAGGACGCTCCAGAGAGCTCCTATAAGTAGATTAGCCAAACAGAATTAGGACTTTGAATGTTTTCTTTAATGGATCCGCAATGAATGAACTGTCGGAGGTGTCCGTGCCACACACCTTGGGATTTAAAAGACCCTGTGTCTTTAAGAGCGAGTTAAATAGTCACGTGTTCTGTTTAATAAGATAGGGAAGTACACATTTACCATTTCATTATCGTAGATATTTCTAGTCAACAATAGACTGCAGGCTGTAAATAAAATGTTCGTCTTATTTCATCATGAACAGCTGCAACATTTTATGTACTAATAGACTTTTTGTATGAATTTTTTAATGGCAAAGCATGTACTTGTTTTATAAAACATAATAATAAAAATAATTTTGTTTCTTAAAACTGTATTTTTCATGTAGTGTAATTTTTTTGCCAGTGGATGAGACCATGAGAAGTTATTTTAGTTTTCACATATGCGTGTATGTCTATGCGTGCGACCCTTTCTCCCTTTAGTCCCGATGTATCCTGATGTAACTGTATTGTAGAGAGAGTTTGGTTCCCGTTGGTACCCTAAGCTTCTGTTCCATTGTGGTGATTACTTCCAGAGCCTAGTACTAATGGTATTGATAGGTTTTGAATGAACGTGCAGTGCTGATAACAGGTTAGTCGTGCTGTGGTAGAAAAGGTTTTGTTCTCTCTTTGACTTTTACATTATTAGTAAGTTGAAAACTTAAGACTTCAAAAGTGTTCCTAAATTAAAGGAACGCTGTAAGCAGTGCTTGCCGTCTCACTGTGAAAATGAGAACGCGGAGCTAACGGCATCTCGGTCAAGCGCAGCCCCTCCACCGTGATCAGATCGCGTCCTTTCTGTCCCCAGGGCGGCCAGACCCCGCTGATGATCGCCGCCGAGCAGGGCAACCTGGAGATAGTGAAGGAGCTGATCAAGAACGGGGCGAACTGCAACCTGGAGGACCTGGTACCTGCGAGAGAGTGCACTCACGGGCTTCTCTCTTTCCCTTCCCTTGGCTGTTTGTTTGATGCAATGATTCAAAACCAATAGGTGACCAGTTATACTGCTAGTTACAGGTCAGCTTCGCCTAGTGAGATGCTAAGTTAATTTTTAAAAAGGGAGAGAAGTTTTTACTTTGAGTGAAGGTTCTCGGCCCTTCATGTTGTTATATGTAGATGGCACCTGTGAATAGGGCGCACACACATGAAATCAAATGCTGCCTAGAAAATATCCATGTATGAGTCATGTTATCAACTATGCCTCCTGATGATGCTGTCTGTTGTTATCCATGTCATTACATGATGACAGCCAGGAAGATGCAGCGCCTTCTGAGTCCCCTCATGAGGGCTGGATCACTGTTCCAGGAGGCGCTCATTTCTCTTGCTGTTTCCCAGGAATTATTTTTAGGGTTACTTACGCACCTACATCTGTTTTGTTTTTTTTCCATTTTATTTTATATTTTTATTGATTTCAGCGAGGAAGGGAGAGGGAGAGAGAGATAGAAACATCAGTGATGAGAGAGAATCATGGGTTGGCTGCCTCCTTCACACCCCCTACTGGGGATCGAGCCTACCACCTCAGCATGTGCCCTTGACCACATCGAACCCAGGACCTTTCAGTCCACAGGCTGACGCTCTGTCCACTGAGCCAAACTGACTAGGGTTATGTCTGTGTGTTTTTTGTTTGTTTGTTTTTTTATTTTCAATTGATGATTTTTATTGAGTGGTCATTTAAATTAATTTACACTCATGAATAGAAGTTAGGATAGGATACTCATAGCCTTTACTTAAGAAAATAGAGAAGAACAAGTGATTTCTTTATCACATCGCCTGCGAATGTGTTCTGAAGCCTCCTCACGTCTTTACTTTGACTTAGCGCGATGGTTTCTGGCCACAGGATTACTCTGAGGCTTTGCTAGTCATCTTCTCTCCTTTTTAGAAAGCCTGGGGTGTGATTAGAAGTCTGGGGGAAAGGCTGACCAAGCAGCTGCGGAACCCCTTCTGCACACTGTAGTAATCCAGGCAGACGGACACACGCCCCCGGCTGATGGGTCGGGGCTGCGGTAGAGAAGAGTGGGTACAGGGCAGTCTGGCCTGAGCCGCTGGTCTGCACATTCAGGTTTCTTCAAGCTGCTTTTTCCTCGTTTCGGATGTTAATTTTGGTTTTGAAACGGTAACATTGTGTCTTGTGCTCAAGGATAACTGGACGGCGCTCATATCAGCCTCAAAGGAAGGCCACCTGCAGGTCGTGGAGGAGCTGCTGAAGTGCGGGGCGGACCTGGAGCACCGCGACATGGTACGGGCTCGCCGCTGCACGCCACCCGCGGGGGCTGCCACAGGGACAGACCCCGGGAGAGCCGGGCCACCGAGGGGACCCAGGATGTCTTGAGGACGTCACTGAAATGACCTCAGGATGTTTAAAACCCAGGCGGTATAATAGCTACCTCTTCTAAGAGCAGCCTTAGTCCTCTCCGGCTTATTTTAGAGTTTAAAATCCTGAAATATTGTTAAAAATACTCATCACCGTTTAGTATGTCAGTGTTTTAGAACTTACGAGAGAATTTTTCCTTTAAGAGGAATTTTTAAGAGGGACATATTTTCAGTTGTTGAGTCATAATTTTCAGAATAACATTTGTAAACTTATTTTTAACATGTAATTGTGTTCAGACATGCCATCTATACATGATAAGCTTAACAAGATAGGATTCTTAGTTATCTCTGCTCTTATTTGCTCTTGGCATCTGCTTAAAGCATAAAGGTTAAGAAAGGGGTCATTTTTGGCTTATTTATTCTGCAAAATTGTTAGTCTTTTGGAAAGTTCAATTTGACAATGGAAGGAAGAAAGGAGTTGGCTGCCCTGACACATGAAGCAGGAATTGCTTTGCTGGTGGCGCTTCAGGGGGTAGGGTCTGAGTTTTTAGGAGTCGGCAGCCTCCCACCGTCTTGCACTTGTGCTGTGTTGTACTGGCTCTGGGAACAGTCCCGTGGGTGAGGGTCACTGTGCTCAGTGCGCATGATCGGGAAAGAGTGAAGGCGGGCCTGGGCCCAGCTGCCTCCGCACTGAGCAGCCGGCTGAGTCCTGCACCCATGTCTGCAAGGGCGTCGGGAGGTGTGAGCACACATCGTCAATGCGCAGAGTCGGAGGATTTGTAGCAAATGGTTCCCTGAGCCCTGTAGGTTCCCTGTACTTCTCATTCCCCCAAGTAACTACCCAAACGCCTTTTGCCATGGAAAGGGTCTTTGTGTAAAACACCGCAGATCGGGGAAACTGAGGACTGCGTCTCCCTCAGCAGTGGGATGGACCGGGTGGTGGGAGTCGCGATGCGCTGTGAGGGAGGCGGGCCCTGCAGGCGGAAGCCTTGGGGTCTGAGGTCAGAAGTCTGGGAGGGTTCCCTCTCAGGAGCACCCTCAAGGGTTGCCCAACCGCAGCTCTTGCTGAAGGTGGTCGCTTCCAGTCTTTTCACTTTGCAGATTTGGACATAGTTTTCTCAAGATGAAGTTTTTATGTCATGGAGTCTGGCATAGGGGGACATTATGTAAGTTAAAGTAGGGCATGACGTCACAATAATTCTGGGCAGGCATGTTGCAGATTAAGTATTGGTGTGTGTGAGACTGGACTGGAGTGACTGTTCAGCTCTGTAATTACTGGCCGTTTTGTGCTTAGAGACGACCCAACATTTTACCCCCCTTCTCCCCCCTTTTAGGGAGGATGGACAGCTCTGATGTGGGCCTGTTATAAAGGCCGGACTGACGTGGTCGAGTTGCTGCTCTCGCATGGAGCCAATCCCAGCGTCACTGGCCTGGTAAGCATGACCTCACACCCACCTGCAGGCCCGGAGGCCAGTCCTTGCGGGGAGGCCACAGCTGCGCGCTGAGATGACCCGACCTTGAAGGTGAGGTGAAGAGTGGGACTCGCACGCAGGAGCGTTCTTTCTCAGGCTCAGCTGCTCCTCAGTTTGTATCAACAAGGAGGTGACCCTAGAGCTCCCGGGTCAGTTACGGCCTCTATCCTGTGGGAAGGACCCGGCACCCTGAGTCCAATGGCCTGTCTTCTGGGCCTGTATCTCAATCTGAATTTTTTTTTTTAAGAAAAGAGACACTTTTCTGTCTCACAGATGGCGATATATTCATTACTGCTTTGTGTGAGCCTTGATCTCAGATTGCAAATGAAGGAACTGTTTTGTTGATAGTATTTCAAATGATGTACACTCATCTCACAGTGCGTCCACTGTACCTCCGCAAGGTTGAAACAAAGAACTTCCACTCCAGTCCGTGGGAGGTTATGTAGGAAAGTTTCACACGCTGCTGTCAGCCTTGCCTGTTGCCCTGATAACCCAGTCAATGAGCTGAAACGAAAATAAACGCGTTCGGGGTATGCGTTTCTGTAAGGTGGGGTGCATCTTAGCTGCCAGTTATGCTAGAGTGCTGTGTGTTTTTAAAGGGGGAGAATGGTCTGTAACTTGATTTTTAAAATATTACTTCATATGATTCCGTTTATTACTTACTTTTCTTAGCAACTGTACGCTGTGGTATCTGCCTAAAGCTTTTTCTTTCCCTCTCTCCCTGCTCCCTCCCTCCCTCCCTTTCTGTCCCCCGCCTGCCGCCTGCCTGTGTGCCAGCAGTACAGCGTCTACCCCATCATCTGGGCCGCAGGCAGAGGCCACGCAGACATAGTGCAGCTTCTGCTGCAGAATGGCGCGAAGGTCAACTGCTCCGACAAGGTAGGTCGCAGGCCCCTCAGGCTCCCGTCCACGTGCTGTCACTCGGTGTGTGTGACAAGTTTTCACACCGTCTCATGAGGCTGCTCAGATGCGGGAGGAGATCACTGAGTGCGTTTCTAGATGAAACAAGGGGTACAGGTCCGTGGTACGCGCAGAGTGGTTAGGTTCACTGGGGAGAGGGCCAGGCTTTGAGGAAAAGCCGGGAGACTTACTGAGGCGGTCTGAGTACCCCTGCAGGGCCGTTGCCACGTGTCGGGGACCCTCCGCAACGAGAGATCCCTGCTGAGGAGGGTGAGGGCCTGGCTGGCGGGGAGGGCGGGGCGGGTGGTTTGGAGCATATGGTCTGGGATGGTCCGCTCTGGAAGGAGAGAGTGCCCAGAGGAGGAGCGCTCAGTTACAGCGTCTCTGAAGGTCGCAGATTGTCCATTTGTAGACATAGGAAGGCGTCTTAGCCAGAAGAAACCCTGCTCCGCAAAGGAGGAGCTGGAAGGAATTTAATTCTGGGCGAATAGAGGTGTAAGAGTGAGCTGGGACGTTCCTCCAGTGTTCCTGCTCCAGCCCCTGAGGCTGCTCCCCAGGGTGGCCTGGACCCTGCCCTCCCTCTGCAGGCTCCTCCCACCGCGGCGCTGGCGCCCAGGCTGCCCTCAGAGCCATGGTTCCTGGAGTCTGACGTGACCCAGACAGGTGCCACCCGCACAGTGGCCACCAGTCACATAGCTGCCTAGACTCAGACCCACTGAAACAAGAGAAAACAGTCACACTTGCCGCAGCGCAGGCGTGCGGCAGCCCTGGTGCCTGGCGGCTGCTGTGGACTGTGCAGAGCAATGGGCTTCTCCACAGCACAGCGCGTCCCCGGGGACACAGTCCTCAGAGGCCCATGTGCCCTCGGCTCCTCGAGCTGACGGTCACTGTGGCAGCCCTGGCTCTGGCCGCCGCACCCCCCAAGGCGAAGCGTGGCTGGTTCCTGCACGAGTTATGTCTGGTGCCTTTTGCATCGATTTCCAGCAGGAGGCGCTGTTGAGTGCCGTCCGAGACTAGCCCACCGTTTAGGGCAGCGCTGCGTGGGGTGTGGGAAAGAGCACGGACTGAGCCAGGCTCTTGGGTTCAGGGTCCAACTCTACCTCCTAATTAACAGCTTCGTGACTCAGCCCATCACTGCTTCTCAGGGCCTGTTGCTTATCTGGGAGAGTGCGACATTGTACCCCTCGGGTGATAGGGTGCCATGGGTTAGAGCCCTGCTTAGCACTTGGTTGTTACCTTTTCACCTGTAGCCACACTCTCACACGTGAACTGGTGCTTCATAAGACGTGGAAACAGTGGGGCCTGTGGAAAATCAGAGTGTGACTTCATGGGGGGAATTCAGTCGCTGATGATAAAAGATAAAGTGGGTTAAAAGGTGTTTCATGCAGCGGTTAATCACCTAATCTGGAGAAATAAAGGGGGAATGTGATTTAGCTACAGTTAAAGTTAGGAGGGTGCAGGCAGTAACCTAAGAACTCTCAGTGTGATGTTGGTCCGTGTTGCGGCGAGCGCCAGCTCCCTCCCTCCGCTGATCGCGTTGTGCCTGTGCCGCCCTCAGTACGGAACCACCCCGCTGGTCTGGGCGGCGCGGAGGGGTCACCTGGACTGCGTGAAGCACCTGCTGGCCATGGGCGCCGACGTGGATCAAGAAGGCGCGGTACGTACCTTCCCTTTCTCAGCGTGGCAACAGACGCGGTTGTCGTTTTCAGAGACTGCTTTCCTGCCGGCACCTGGAGAGACGCCTGCCGTTCTCAGTGATGCTGGAGACACAGGCGTCTCTTCCTGTGACGCTGACGAGTGTGTTGCATCACGATGTTCTGTGTGTAAAGGTTTGCTCTTAAGGATCTACGCACCTGACGGGTGCTTGGTGATTTATTGTTATAAACTAGATGTGCAGTTTTTATGAAGAACCTCTAAGAGTTTTTGAAAATGGGGTTTCTAGATCACTGTAAAAAAGAATATACTTTTAATGAACTATTCTGTAGTTGTTAAGTCATTGTTTTCCGTTCCCCCACAGATTTGATTATGAACAGCTCTTTGTTTGGAGTCTGGGGGCCTTACTTGGGATCGCTTAGTTTAGAATGTGTTTGACTTTGAATCATCCTGCCCACTGTTTCCTACTTCATCCCCGAGTGAGGAGGGTGGTCCCGCTGTCGGGTCATCGCTGAGAGAACTGGAGGTCATAGGATCCTGTGGACTCAGGAGGATGAATGTATTTTCAAAAATAGAAACGAGGCCTCCTGCGCTCTCGGTGTTTTGGTTATCTATGTTGACACTTTATTGTCAGAAATCACTGTCCCAGGCCACTTTCTTGACAACGTCATTGTATGATTACGGCGTAAATCGTGTTTTCTAGAAGAGGCTAATTCTTGGGCTGTTTCTGTGCTTAGAATTCAATGACTGCACTTATCGTGGCTGTAAAAGGGGGCTACACACAGTCAGTAAAAGAAATCTTGAAGAGGAATCCAAACGTGAACTTGACAGACAAGGATGGAAACACAGCGCTGATGATTGCATCCAAGGAGGGGCACACGGAGATCGTGCAGGATCTGCTCGACGCCGGCACCTACGTGAACATCCCCGACAGGGTAGGTGCCTGCCGGTCTTCTCGTGACGTCCTCCTGCACCGGGGTCTTGCTCTCGGGGCTGTCAGTTCCTCCCAGTCCTCCCTTCGGGGCGGTCTCTGTGCCTCGGGAGTTTCAGGAAAAGCCGGTTGCATTCCGCGTGCTGCCCTGCTGCTCATTCCCCTTGTGGTCTGTGTGTGCAGAGTGGGGACACCGTGCTGATCGGCGCCGTCAGGGGCGGCCACGTGGAGATCGTCCGCGCGCTGCTCCAGAAGTACGCGGACATCGACATTCGAGGGCAGGTACGCGTGGCTGCGGGCGGCTGGCTCGGGGTCTGATGGGCCGTGCACGCTGGCTGGTCGCAGTGCCCTCTGCACTGTGAGCCCCGGTAACGCCACGGGGCGCTCTCACGCTCACGCCGTTGTCGCGGAGTTCCTGTTTGGGTGCCGCGTTAGGATCAGGCAGAATGAGTGGAACGCGCCCGAGGCGTGAGTGCCCGTTGCTGATGTAGAAACGCACTGAGCCTGCGGCGCAGCTGGTGTCGCTGAGCGCGCAGTTTCTTTGTTTCCTCCGGCGTTTCCGTTTGTCGTCCTCACCGCTTCCCGCGCTGCATCTCCCCTCTCCTTCCCCAGTCCGCCTGCCTCTCCGGGGCCACTGGCGGTGCCTGAGGGCTTTGCCACGCAGCCTTCGCTCAGAGGTTACTAATTTTAGGTAAAACTATCCCTAAATTTGTGGATTTATCCAATATTTCAAGAACTTTAGCTCATTTTGGTGTTGGACTGTGGTTTCTGCTCCGTTTTTCTTTATTCGCTTGTATCCAGTTTTGAATCCAACCAGTAAGTCTGTAGCTCCACTTGAAGGTCTGTGCTGACCTGTTTTGGGGTTTGAACTAGATCGGGTTAAAGGGTGTGATCGGATTGGCCCGTGGTTGCGGGGGTTGCGGTGGGGGGCGGTTAAGAGAGCTAAACATGGCGGAAGCGATCGCCGAGGATGTGTAGGGCACCCTCAGGCATCCCCTTGAGAAGACTGGACAGAGGGATGCCAGGCCCTGTCCACGGGGAGTCAGGTCCTGACGCCGTGGAGCCCAGCGCGTGGTCCCGGAGCCTGGTCACAGCACAGAAATGCACGTGGCCTGTCGACCACGTGAGCTTGCTCTTTCCACACCAAGTACTAGAAGCTTCCAGGCTCCTTTCATAGCAAACCCTCACAAGTCAGCCCAGGGTGCAGTGGGGGCTCCTGCTGTTCCCGCCACGCAGCCGTGGGGAGCCCTGCATTGCTGCGGGCAGGAGGGTTCCTGAGGACCCTCCGTCTGTGCGAGAGCGTGTGAAAGCGTGGTCTCACGGGCGCTGATGGCTGGTTTCTTGTTGTAGGACAATAAGACGGCTCTGTACTGGGCTGTGGAGAAAGGGAACGCGACCATGGTGAGAGACATCCTGCAGTGCAACCCCGACACGGAGATATGCACCAAGGTAGGCGGCCTGTTCCCCCCGACGGCCGGGGCCAGGCCCGCAGCCGGACACGAGGCGACACCGATTTTACTAGTAATTTCCATGCGACGCCGAGGGGAACTGTGTGCTTTCAGGAGCTGTGCGCTCAAGGGAGACTGTGTGCCATTTCTTGCATTAGTTAAATATGTTCAGAAAATGCAGTGTCTGCTACTGACCGACCGTGGACAGGTCGTTCCCCCAGAATTCATTCCTGCCCACATGGTGTGGGGTGCAGACCCCTTTCCTTCCGAAGACCCCGCGAGTGGGCATTGGTTCCCAGAGCAGGCCCTGCATCCGTTTTACTCAAACCCGTGGACTGTGACACTGGATGAGACTTGGTGAGAGCATTTGGCCTGTGTGGAATGGTTTTCCGTGGGGAAGATTTACTTGGGATTTTTGAGTGAAATGGGGACAAGTCTTAGTGACACAGTCATGTGGAGTCACCCATTAGACAAGCCCACTTCACCTCCAAGGACAGGGACCGGCATCTTTCTAAGACAGCGATGCCAGCCTCAGTGCCCAGGGCAGGGAGGCTTCCTGAGCATCTTAACTTTTTAAAATGTATTTTTATTGATTTCAGGGAGGAAGGGAAAGTCGGCACAGTGTGGAGGTGCTGCCCGAGGTGGAGCTGGGGGTGGCAGCCGCAGCGTGGCAGGGGTCGTGGGCCACATCTCATGCTCGGCTGAGTGAGAGCAGGTTATTTTGATAAGAAGATTGGCTGTGAAAGGAAAAGCTTGTTAGTTTTTATGGCTGTGTGTTCTGGAGAACATGGAATACAGACGGGTCCCAGAGGCCGATGCCCGGATTCTTGCAGATGTGTTCATGTGCGCTTACCATGTCGGAGGGAGGCTGTCAAGGTGGCTCTTCCTTCTGTGCCCGCAGGACGGCGAGACGCCGCTGATAAAGGCCACCAAGATGCGGAACATCGAGGTGGTGGAGCTGCTGCTGGACAAGGGGGCGAAAGTGTCTGCGGTGGACAGGGTGAGCGGGGGCAGGCGGCGGGGAGGGGCCGGGCTGCGGGGGCTGGTCGGGTGGGTGCAGGGAGAGCACCGGGTGGGAGCCCCACACCCTGCCAGCTTCCTGGTGGGGGCAGCACTGTCGCAGGTGCCCAGCAGGGCAGACTCTAAAGGGGCCAGAGGGGACGGCTTGGAGAAGGCGGCATGGTGTCCCTGGGGGAGGGGCCCCTGCACCTCGCCCTGCTCCCTGCTCCCCACGGTAGACGGGCAGCAGCGGGTGGGGTGGGGAGACAGGCGGGGAGCAGGTGTGCACTAGCCGAGGAAGTCCGCGGACATCTGGGCACGAATGCTGCGGGAGGATGGTCACTCACTGGGCGGGTGGGGGGGCGGCAGGAGGAGCTGCTGCTTTCCCTGGTGACTCGGCGGAGGAGAAGGGCCTGTTTCAGAGGCCGAGGGAGAAGCCAGTGCGGAGGGAGGCGAGGAAAGGAACGAGAAGGCGTTCCGGGGGCGGGAGAGGCAAGGCCGTGTCTTGCGTCTGGTGTATGACACAGGAAGGGCTCAGGTTTGCAGCCGTTTACAGAAGTGGGAGAGCATTCCTCGTGTGCGCCCCTGTGTCCACACGCCGCCCCCCTCCCCTGCGCCTCCCACAGAAAGGGGACACCCCCCTGCACATCGCCATCCGCGGGAGGAGCCGGAAGCTGGCGGAGCTGCTCCTGAGAAACCCCAAGGACGGCCGGCTGCTGTACCGGCCCAACAAGGCGGGCGAGACGCCCTACAACATCGACTGCAGCCACCAGAAGAGCATCTTAACCCAGATCTTCGGAGCCAGTGAGTCCTGCGTCCTCTCCTGAGCAGCTTCAGGAAACGAGGGTCCCTGGGAAGGGGGGAGGGAGCAGCAGTTAGCGTCCGTCACCTAACGGAGACGAAGTCGAGGAAGGCGCTACTTACTGCGGACAAGGCTCCTCCCTGGCGAAGCCTCTGCTCGGCAGGGCAGCGTTGTGATGACGCGCATTCAGGCTGAGGAGTCGGCGTGTGAGGCCTAACACCTCGCCTCCTTCCCTAAACACCTCCCCGCCATGACTCTCCCAGGTGGCCCTGTGCTGCTAATCAAATCGCGCCGTTCCCCGAGGGTGGCCGAGCACCCACACCCTGCCTCGGCTGGTGCTGAGCGCACCCAGGTCTGCCCGCGCCATCCCCGCGGCTGCCTTTGTGCGCTAAGATTCTCTCTCCAAGGCTCAGGCCAGCCGCCACCCTCTCAGTGACGCCTCACCTGCTCTGCCGAAACACACACCAGTTTCGCCTCATTTAAATCCTCGAGCATTTGTGTTCATATCTTCTTTTTCATTGTTGTTAGTCCTCCCTCGAGGCTATTTTATTGATTCTTAGAGAGAGTGGAAGGGAGGAGGAGAGACAGAGAGAGAGAAACAATGATGAGAGAGAGAGACACTCATTGGCTGCCTCCTGCACCTGCCCTGACCAGGACGGGAGGTCGAGCCTGCAACCCGGGCATGTGCCCTGACCAGGCATCAGACCATGACTCCTGGTTCATAGGTTGATGCTCAACCACTGAGCCACACCGGCCAGACTCCTGTCGTATTTTTATGGTTTTACTTTTTCCATTTCTTTGTGTTTCGGAAGTTTTATTTTATTATACAAGGTGTGAGATGTGTGGAGTTATAATTCTATTTTTTAAATGGATGTCTAACTTCTTACCACCACTTACCAAGTGATTCTTTCCCGCTGATAGGAAAAGTGTTCACGTTAGTATCCTGGGTGAGTTCTGTGATGATGCAGTTGTTGTAACTTTATGGACAACTGCTTTTGGGGTCTTTAAACGTGTTTCTTAGCTACTTTCACATGTCCTTGCTTTTCAGTTTTTAAAATCTCCTCATGGATTTTGATTGGAATTGCCGTGAAGTGATAGATTGATTTGGGGAGAATTGATGTCTGTGAGTCACTGAGCCTTTCTGCCTGGAGCCATCAGGCCTCTTTTCTCTGAGTGTGTGGTGGTTCCGATCGTGCTGTGTCGCTGTCTGTGTGTGGCTCTCACTCATCACATGTTCCCGAACGCACCTGCCATGGCGGGGAGAGAGCAGCTGCCGCCGTCGGCAGCGTTGTTCTCTCTTGGTTGTACGTGGTCCGGTGCGGCCCACACCCAGGAGGCGTCCTGAGGTCTGTAAAGTGTGGTGTTAGTTTAAGGGCCTCAGAACCTGTCTCGCACATTTGCATTTTCTCTAATGCGATGAACAACAGGTACGAATGGACGTTTCCCTCTGAGGCTCTCACGGAGGGCCCTGGTGTGTTTATAATTACAGGACACTTGTCTCCCACGGAGACGGACGGCGACATGCTGGGCTACGACCTGTACAGCAGCGCGCTGGCGGACATCCTCAGCGAGCCGACCATGCAGCCGCCCATCTGCGTGGGGCTGTACGCACAGTGGGGCAGCGGCAAGTCCTTCCTCCTCAAGAAGCTGGAGGGTCCGTACACAGCGAGGGTCTCACTGGTGGTCTTAGGTTTTGGGAAGAAAAGAAAAATGGAGATTTACGTGAGGGCACCTGCGGGGTTTGGTAGAAAGGATGGCTACTTCAGCTCATGTGGGCTCACCTTCGAGAACTGCGGTGCGCAGGTGTGATGGGAGGAGAGGGGCGGCGGAGTGTCAGAGCAGAGTGAGTGGGGGCATTGGCATTGCTAGTGAAGACACGGAGCAAGTGTGAGTGGTTGTCCGTTCACCTGTGGACACAACACCTTGTTGCTTGTATAATACAAACCACACAAACAAACCAGCAGCGCCTTGACGGAGGACGTACCTGACGGGTTTGCGCGTCTTCCGTAGGAAGCCGGGAGTGGGGGCGGTGGGCTGGTGCCTGGGAATGGGATTTTTATGTTGATCCATAGGGAACATTGGTTAAGTGGCTAAGTAGCAACATTTTATCTAGGGACTTAGCAAGTACCCCATAAATGTTTATATTCAAACTAGAGGCCCGGGGCAGGAAATTCGCACATGCATGGGATCCCTAGGCCTGGGCGGTGATCAGAGCCGATCAGGTTCCCCATCCCCCCACCCCCTCCTCTGCCCATGTCCACTGCCACCCACTCCCGGTTCCCCATCCCAGCCCAGGGGCCTGGCAGGGGGAGGGACCAGAAGGTTGCCCTGCAGGCTCTATTGGCAATTGGGGCCTGTGGGCTGGGGGCAGCTCCTGCGTTGAGCATTGCCCCCTGGTGGTCAGTGCACATCAGAGCGACCAGTTCTGTCTCTGGCCGCTTAGGCTTTTATATATATAGATGTGAAGTTAGGAGTTGGTTCTTAAAGCAGGAATAACGCTTTCTGCTCACTCTCTCGCAGACGAAATGAAGACCTTTGCGGGGCAGCAGATCGAGCCTCTCTTCCAGTTCTCGTGGCTGGTCGTGTTCCTGACGCTGCTGCTCTGTGGGGGCGTGGGCCTGCTGGTCGCCTTCACAGTTGACCTGACCCTCGGGGTAGCCGTGTCGCTGAGCTGCCTGGCTCTCCTGTACATATTCTTCAGTAAGTTTCACCGTGCCCGCAGCCTGGCGGGAACAGCTTTGAAGTGAGTGCTGCTCGTCTGTAGCGAAGCAGAACCTAATTCACCGCACCCACCGACGTGCATGTGCCTTAGCGCTTCGTATTTAAATCTTGTTTTGAAATAAGTCTTCGTAGCATCGCTGGCATGTTCTCGAGCGTTTTGGTTGTAATTTTTATAGAAAAGCAAAGAAAAAATATAAAACCCATGTCCTTGGGGTGTCTTCAGTTGTAAGAAAGGAATAGTGACAAACCCCACGGTATTTGCTCTGGGACCTGAGCGAGCCGTGCTTGTGTGGAAGGCGTCGTCTTGCTTACGTCATGCTTCAGTCTGTAAACGGTCCCTGCTCATGCCTCCGTGTGTGGCAGAGGCTCATGCATGCAGGAGCCGGGGCGGGGGAGCGGGGGGGAAGGCAGTGATAGGAAGTGGCAGGACCAGGAAGAGCCGCGTGGACCTGCCGTCGTGCTTGCTGCCTGGCCCTGGGGGTTGGGTCATTACTTTAACACTGTGTTTCAGCCGTCATTTACTTTGGTGGCCGGAGGGAAGGAGAGAGCTGGAACTGGGCCTGGGTGCTGAGCACCAGGCTGGCCAGGCACATTGGGTACTTGGAGCTGCTCCTCAAGCTGATGTTTGTGAACCCGCCCGAGCTGCCGGAGCAGACCACAAAGGCTTTGCCCGTGAGGTGAGTGGGTCCCTGTGACAGTGACTTCACACGACGAGGCACAGTCCAGTTTGCAATGCGCCACTTCTCAGCGCCCGCTTCAGAAGCCTTTACAGGAGTAAAGCCGACAGCCGGCCGGTCAGGGACACTGGGAAGCACTCCGCGTCCCATCTCCTCCTGCACATCCGAGGTCAGAGAGCCTGCCCACGAAGAACCCGTTTCACTTGGATTTGCAGATTTTATCTGTGTGCCTGCCCCCTCGCCGTGACACCCACTGCTGTCCCTTTGACACTCGTGGACAGGGCATGGCCCTAGGCTGGGTCCTGGCACCTCCTGTGCTGGCTGTGACAGGGCAGCTCGCTGTGCTCCGCTGCTTGATCTGCACCTGTGGGCATGTGCTTGTCTGCCTGCCTGATGTCAGTAATGTCATGTGGGAAACGTCTGGGGAGACATGCACGAGGGTGAGAACAGGTGTGAGGGGGCACGGGTGAGGGGGCACAGGGGTGAGGGGGCACAGGGGTGAGGGGGCATAAGGGTGAGGGGGCACAGGCACGGGGTGGGACTTCGGGGGAAGCGATGGAAACAGTGGTGAAGGAGCAAGTCAGTAGAAATGAGTAAGAGAATTCAATATGCACTGAGAGGAAGAAGTCACAGTGATTGTAAGATAAAATGTGTGCAGTTGTAGAGGAAAACGGGCCAAACCACATAAACTGTCGCAGCTGTAACATAGGAAAAAGGAAGACATAAGCCTGCAGGTAAGAGATTCAGTATTAAGAAAAGGATTTAAAAATAAAAAAGTTAAAAAGAAAGCTTTAAGAGTAGAATAAAGTAATTGGAGGAAGTATTTTTTTAATACATTTTATTGGTTTTTTACAGAGGAAGGGAGAGGGATAGAGAGTTAGAAACATCGATGAGAGAGAAACATTGATCAGCTGCCTCCTGCACACTCCCCACTGGGGATGTGCCCGCAACCAGGGTACATGCCCTTGACCGGAATTGAACCTGGGACCCTTCCGTCTGCAGGCTGACGCTCTAGCCACTGAGCCAAACCAGTTAGGGCTGGAGGAAATATTTTTACAGGAAAGGACACATTTTAAACTAACAAGATGGTATTATTTAAAAAGTCAGATCACTTCCCACAGCCTCAGGCGAGAGCAGTGTGCAGGGCGGCCCCACACGACGGGAAAGCCAGGCTCATCTGCTGACGGAGGAGAGTTCGTTCAGGGAGGGAGGGCGCGGACACACTGTTCACCCAGGGAACTCACAGGCAGGCAATTCCGTTATTTCACAGAGCAACTCGAATAGAATATTTTATGACTGATTTTTAAGTCTCTGGTCAAGGTTTAAGCTATAAATGAGACGGTCTAGAGCCTGAGTTTTTAAATGGCATTAAATTCTCAATGACTGGGACGTTTCCTCTGGTTCTGATCTCCTCGCTGGTGCTTAGGAACCTTCCCGAAGTGCAGCTCTGCACCCTCGTGTGGTGCCGCCTTCTCGTCGCCTCCGAGGCCTGCGTGGGGCCTTCCCTCCGCCTCCAGTCAGAGCAGCTGCCTGCACTGGCTGCGCTGCGCGTTTTAAATTCTTTCCCTAGAAAAGCGCGTCGGACGTTCGAGGTGGAAAACACCCGATTTCGAGTTCCTTTCCCTCCTCAACTTTGAACACAATCCTCTGAAAGAGACAGGCAGACGGGCCTGGCACAGGCCACGCGAGCAGGGGCTTCGGGGAGAGCTGAGCCGTTTCCTCCCTGCAGGTTCCTGTTCACGGACTACAACCGCCTGTCCAGCGTCGGCGGGGAGACGTCCATGGCCGAGATGATCGCCACCCTCTCGGACGCCTGCGAGCGGGAGTTTGGCTTCTTGGCAACGAGGCTCTTCCGAGTGTTCAAGACGGAGGACTCGCAGGGTAGGGCCTGCTTCCTGCTGGCGCGTGTGCGTGTGCGCATGTGAGCCCCACGTGTGTGTGCGTGTGTGTGTGAGCCCCACACGCGATGCCACCAGGGGACGTGGGGTCGGGCGCGGCCTCCCCCGCTGAGGAGGATGCTCTGCGTCTGGCACGAGCGTGAGCAGCCCGTCGTCCGCAGGGAAGAGGAAGTGGAAGAAGACCTGCTGCCTCCCGTCCTTCGTCATCTTCCTGTTCGTGCTGGGCTGCGTGGTGGCGGGCGTCACGCTCCTGGCCATCTTCCGCGTGGACCCGAAGCACCTGACCGTGAACGCCGTCCTCATCGCCAGCGCGGCCGTCGTGGGGCTGGCCCTGGTGCTCAACTGCCGCACCTGGTGGCAGGTGCTCGACTCGCTCCTCAACTCGCAGCGGAAGCGCTTGCACGGCGCGGCCTCCAGGCTGCACAAGCTGAAGAGCGAGGGCTTCATGAAGGTGCCGCGTGGGGCGCGGGGTGTGGGGCACGGGGCGCGGGGCTGGAGGACGGCCACTCGAGGGGCGCCCGGGGCCCTGCCCGCGGGGCTGTGGGGCGCCTGCCCTCTCCGGGGCTTCAGTTTCAGCCAGGCTTCTCCCGTGGAAATGCAGTGAGTGGGGAAAGTTAGAGCAAGAGCACCTTTTTATAAGATAGGCTTTTATAGGACGCAGGGGAGCTAGCGAAAGGGGCCCTTCACGGTGTGACTCCCGCCTAGTGGCTGGGTCCTCGGGGCCTGGGCCCGGCAGAGCAGAGGGACTGAGGACAATGTCCTTGAATTAAAGGCCATGACCCGTCAGGAGCCGCTGGGGTTGGGTCACTTGGATTTCCATTCAGGCCTCAGACTCGTGACCTTTAGGGCATGTGATCGTGGAAAGAAGTCGCCCCGCCCAATTGAGTAACTTTCAAAGGCTGTGACGGGGAGTCCCTCCTTGGGGGGGAACGGCAGTCGGTGTGAAGCTGCTGTCCGTGGTGGAGCCCTCCCTCGGGTCAGGCGGGAGCGTGGGGGCAGGGAGGTCGGTGTGTCCTCGCGGTGGCTTCTGTGAGGCCCTCAGAACGCGCCGCCCTCAGTGCGTCCGTCTCTCGCGCGCAGGTTCTCAAGTGCGAGGTGGAGCTGATGGCCAGGATGGCCAAGGCCATCGACAGCTTCACGCAGAACCAGACGCGGCTGGTGGTCATCATCGACGGGCTGGACGCCTGCGAGCAGGACAAAGTGCTGCAGATGCTGGACACGGTGCGCCCGGGCTCGTCGCGCCGGAGGGTGGCTGCGCGCACAGCTCGCGGGGCGTCGGGATTGCGCTTCCGTCTTTTGCAGAACGTAGCGGGAGTGCACGTCCGTCCGTAGACGGTGTAGGGAACGGGACGTGCTGGGGAGAGGGGAAGCGAGGCGAGGCTCGCGGTCCCGCGTGGCCTGGCGCCTGTGCAGACGGTCTGGTGAGGCTGAGAGAAGCGGGGCGCACAGCTCGCCGTGTTGTGGTAAAGCCGCACACCCGTGCCTCTGAGGTGTGTGCTGAGCAACCGCGTGTGATGGCAGTGGCCAGGGTGCCCGGCCTCTCGTGTCCTGAGTACGTCTCCCGCGTGCCGGTCCCCCCTCCTGCCGACACGAGCGCCCCAGATGGGGCAGGAGGAGCTGTTGGCTCCGAGCCCCTCGCTGTCACGTGGTGCAGTGCCAGAGGGTGCAGAGCCGGAGGGAGGCTCCCCTGGCAGTGTGTTCACATCGAACAACATTAAACCTTCCTAGTCCCTGAAGGATGCGCGTCTGGGAGGGTCTCTGGGACGCTGGGCGGTTTAAAGTTGCCCCGCGACGCACGCCCCTCCGTCCGCAGGTCCGGGTGCTGTTTTCCAAGGGGCCGTTCATCGCCATCTTCGCGAGCGACCCGCACATCATCATCAAGGCCATCAACCAGAACCTCAACAGCGTGCTGCGCGACTCCAACATCAACGGCCACGACTACATGCGCAACATCGTGCACCTGCCCGTGTTCCTCAACAGCCGCGGGCTGAGCAGCGCCAAGAAGTTCCTCGTCACCTCCACCACCAACGGGGACATCCCCTGCCCGGACGCCGCAGGTGCAGGCCAGCCCCCGGGCGTGGGCGCAGTCCTGTGTGTGTGGCTCGCCTTCACCTGGCAGGGCGTGTGGGCGCAGTCCTGTGTGTGTGGCTCACCGTTACCTGGCAGGGTGTGTAGGCATGTGGGCGCAGTCCTGTGTGT
>PVJC01028076.1:0-22801 GCA_004026665.1 Murina feae
CTGGGTACCTACTCATCGTATTAGAAATATTAAACCTTAGTGTTAAACAAAGAAGACCCAGTGCTTTCCCCCCGGGGGAAACAGATGCATTGGAAATGACAACAATAGTTATGTAATGCACTGTACACTTACAGCTGTAAGCACATTAGAACTTCAGAAGCGAGAGAGTATCAGTGGGGAGCAGAGTAAGCAGAGAACAAAAATATGAGCAAGTGAAGTTTGTATTAGATTGTAATTGAGATACAGAAGTTAGATTGTGGAATGAGATGATATATATGAGAAAACTCACAAAGGTGGAGGTCAGGAGGTGGGTATGACTCAGAGGGGGGGGCGGGCGGGAGACATAGAAAATTATATAAATACAGGGAGACGTTAAGAGTCATGAAGGAAGTGATAGATTATAAAAAAAAAGACTTAGGAAATGGACAGTTTTTAAAGAAATAAGTAGTAGGAAACTATTCAACAATTGTGGTCATGATGGTGACATGATGGAAACGAAAGAATTCTAGGAGTGAGAGTCTGGAAGGATGACAGGAATGTTTGGATGACACTGTTGGCAGAGATTCAACCCAGGGGGCTCTAGCCACAGTTGGGAGACCCACATAATTAAATAGACTTTGGAAATTCTGGCTAATAGAAACTTGATACTTTGCTAAGAAGTACTGTATCAGGGGCTGGGAAAATTATTTCTGTAAAGCTGTAGCCATTTCTGAGCCCGGGCTTATGCCTCTCCTTGGCACACTGACCATAAAGTATGCCACTGAGCCTAAATGGTGGCCGGGCGCAGGTTTTACTGGGGTTGTTTGTGCATAATTACAAATAGAGTAAGGCCTTTCTGTCGCTACCACTGTGTGCATTCATTCTAGGGCAGAAAAGTCAGAAGTTAATGTCTTAGACATGATTTTGTCTTGGCAAAGGGCCATCCGTACAGTCACCTAAGCTGTGTTACCTTATCACACTGGAACTCAGCAGTTCTTTCATTCAGTGCCTGGTATTTTCTAGAAAGCAGGCTGAAGGGTTTAAGCCTTGCTGGGGGTACCTTTGCGTGCCCTCACCTTTTGCATACCTTCACTGGCCATGGGTTTGCGTTTAAGAAAGCTTGTCGCCCACCTTTCTTTTCTAAGATCCAGTTCTGAGCGATGAACTAGAGAATGAGTAAAGGGAGGGGTAGAAGCTCACCTTTTGGAAGCATTGCCGAGATGCATGAAAATTCCTATGTTCTCTGAGGCAGATCCCTTTGTTCCTTAAATATGAAGTCTCTTTGCAAATGGCTGTTTTACTTTTTTAAGGTGAAATGTTTATATTCTAATATAATGTGTTAACAACAATGACCATTTAAATGGCTTAGCCCACACAGCCAAGAAATAATAAATATTGACCAGTTTCTTTCTTTTTTTTTTTCCTTTATACCCTAGTGGTTAAAAATGGTCACTGGAGGAAATCTGTACTTTGACATTTGCAGTTACTGTCAGGGTTTAATTAATTTTCATTGTGAACTTCCTGTAAAATAAATAACCTTTCCTTGCTCTTCTCTGTAGAATGTGCACCTTCTAAGCTGGGAGAATAAAGCAAGGTTCTGTCTTGCCAAAGAATGCAGTGTTCACACTGGAGATTTTTAAAGTCTTACTCAACTCTGTGGTGTGCAGGTCCTTCCATTTTACCTCTCCAAAATGGAATAAATCATTAATCCAGTAATAAAAAAGAAACCTTATATCTTATGGTTTAAGCCATAAAGACAGATAAACTTAATTTTTGTTTTACTTCATAAAGCTATGAATTCTGTTTCTCATTTATATTATGTATACACATAAATATCTAGAAAGATGATTGAAAATATAAAATATTTGGTATGTGGATCATTTAAGACTTTGAAAAAGCATTTCTGGCAATTCAATTTTAGCTTTAAGAAGGCATTCATTTTATATTTGAAATAAATACAGTACCAGGAGGAAGAATTAGGTTTCTGTACATTTCCATGATGGGTTTGTTTTCCGTCTTGGCCTGTGTGTTAGAGTTATTATAAGCTCTTATTGCCTCTTCCATGAATATTCTCTGTGTAAAGAACCTGCTTGTTTATGTTGTGAGAGTTTTGAATTGCTGGAAACAATTATTCAGCAATTCTTTAACATAAAGGAGAATAATTCTGTCTGCCAATCATTCGGACGTGGTAATTGGTAAAAATTATTTCCTTCTTAGTAACTGTTTAGTAAAACTGAGAGTGAGAGCACAGACCCTCTTTCCTGAAATCTAGCACTTTAATATCTATAGTGAATGTATGAGAGAATTGGGTGAAAAGGCTTTGCCAATCTCCAAGTGTCAAAACAGTTCTGTACTGTGTGACTCTGCGTATTTCAGGGGGACATGATTAACATTTGCATTTTCTTAGCGCACAGGAGACTAAACTATTAGAAATGTAGGAATAAACAAAGACATCCTCACTCCCAAATGAGAACATACAGAGGCTGTGGCATTAGCTACCATCGTTTGCTTTGGTGGAGACTCAAAGGGAGGCTGGGATGAAGAAAAGCATCCAAATTGGAGGTTGGGAGTTGGTGGTAGGGGAAATGAAAATGAAGAGTTCAGGTGTATTGGTTTGGAGTTTGTGGACAAGGAAAGATGCAGGTGGGCTAACTAGAAGCAGGGCATCTTATGTGATTGGTTTGGGGAACATATTTTGTTTTCTCTGATTGTTGCTAGCTTTAAAGCAAAGGCAAATGTAGGTAAGCTGGCTGCTATTATCCAAGTCCTGACAATTCTGGGTCAATTGCTACAGAAGCTGTGGCTTAATTTCTTAATGCAGTTGCTGCAGAAGTTGTGGGTCAAAGTTCTGCTGTCATATTTATGCTGGCCATTGTCCATTTGCATATTCTGTCTCTTAAAAGTATAACTGATAATCACTTTTTTGGAATAGTGATGGATCGATGATTGTATAAACAATATTTATTTTTATATTTAAAAACAAAATACTCTTATAGGAAAAAAAAGGCTAATTGTGATAATTTATATCCTAAACCAATAGTCCAATGAATTTAAAATTTACTGGTTTTTAAAAAAGTGAAATGTCTCAATAGATACACCTTTGTGAATGTAAATAATTTTATGTCTCATTCCTACTGTGTTTCAAGAAGCTTTACTTAGTGCAGTTTATTTTCTCTTCTATAATACTATGATGAGTGTATTCTAACAATTATTTTTTCCCCATTTGATATCTAAAATTTCCACTCTGTGTCTAACTCTTTCATTTCCTAAAATTTGATTGCCTTATCTGTAATCTCATCATATTCTCTTATCTCAGATCCTTTCAGACCCCCTCCCCCCCCCAATTTATTTAGTCATTTCATTCTGCCTTTCCTTTCTTAGACAGCCTGGGCCACTTGGCCTAGACTCTAACCACTCTCTCATAAAAACCTTGATCGCTTTGTCTCTCGTGACCGCATAACACACAAAATCGCAACCCTGCCTCCATCCACTCACAGCCACCTTCTGCTCTTCCCTTGGGCTTCTGATTGTGAGTTCCACTCATCCTTTCCTTTCGATCAGGTGTGTGTTTATACCAGGAGTTGTTCTCAGAAGTGAGCCTCAGAAAGATACTAAATTCTTGCTACTCTTGTCTGTAGTTGCTTAAGTCGTTTTCAATTTTGGGTAGCGTGGTTCTCTCTCTAGATAAACTTCTCTCGTACTTTCTTTAGGTCTTTGGCTTCTACCACACACTCTACCTTGATTACAAATATTTGCCTCTACCTGTCCCACCCCTCACTTGGAGTAAGTGCCCACCTTGAAGGCCATCTTTGATACTCACATTGTGTAGCCACATCCCCTGATTGTGGGTGGGAATTCATCTCAGTGCCTGACAGTGATTAACACAGAGTCATTAGCCAGTTCCTCTCTGCTTGGTCTTGCCAAAATAGGGACTGATCAGTCAGGTACAACTATAGAGATATTAATTATCATTGTCATTGTAGTTGTTATAACCCTTAAAACATTAGGCCGCCCTCCTTTGCTCATAATGGCAGAGTGACGAGTGATTTTACTTTCTTCATGGAAGCTTATTCTCTGCGTTCAAATTTTTATGTTTCCTTTGTTATACTCCATTGTTACTGTAAACATTAGATTTATGTCACACATGCTAACTCATGTAATTTTTATTGCATTCAAATATTTTCATCAACGACAACAAAAGAAATATATAAAAGAAAGAACTATCACAATTCCATTATTGTGGAGGCCAACCTATCCAGAGTTTCATATATTAGAATTATATATTCTTGGCAATTAAATGTTTTAGAAGGGAGAACTGAACTCTAAGTCTTCCTTAGAAAAATACCCTGTGCTTTAAAATCCCATCATTATCCGCAGAAAACATTTCCTTATGTCCTGCTGGTAAAGAAAATACTTTAGGAAAAGGTTCAACCAAATTTCAGATCTGAATATATTTGTAGTATGCAGGGAAAATATAACTAAACGTAAAGAAAAAGATTTGAAGGCATTAAAACATTAAATATTTTCTTTTCTCCTTTGAATGTTAAAAATATTTTTGTTTATTATAATTTACCCACATATGTGGGAAGTTACTCAAATTGACTTAAAAATAATTTCTTTTAACTATTTGGAACCTAGACAATGTTTTTAAAGTCCATCAACATATTGTGACCTAATATAAGTTATTTCATAGAAGTTTTGACTTTTCGGTTTAAATATCTACTCAAAACAATCTGGGGAATTATTTTTCAAGGAAATAGTACAAACGGATTTCTGCTTTATAGTCTTTTGGAGCCTGAGCAGTCTGTTCTCCGTGGGTTATAAGTACTGTAGGATGTTTCTCAAAATAACCACTTAACTTCCCAAGATTTCATGGGCTTGCGTTGGGCTTCACCCCATGAATGATTCCCTTCCCAGTTTAGACAGACAAGCTTTTATGTTAAGCACCTCCCCTGCACTATTTTGGCTTTTACTGTGCATGTCCTGCTGCTCCCACCCCTACCGCAATCCAGTACAGAGTGGAGAAGGGAGGGGCGTTCATCCCAGTGGAGGGACAATGCTGCTGTTCCCGTGGTATGAAGCTGTAGCTTTCTGGCGAAGCAAACAGGCCTATGCTTCCCAACTAACTATCGTCACTAATGCCTGAGGCCCTGCCTTGCTTCCTCACCCATTAATAATTAGCTAACTATGGAAACAGAAGTACATAATAAATGGTGACTGTTGTTTTCAAATGACTTTAACTTCTTTTAAAAATGTGACTAGGCAGGACAAAAAGCCTAGGAAAGAGTTGGTGTGGAATTTTAAATTCCTTACAGAATTTCACACACACCCACAAAACAAAGAGAGCATGGGGCACACTCACATAATGCAAGGTGGGGGGATGGCACAGTATGTATGTAGTCAACAGCTGATGGCAGAGAAAGGTTGGGAATAAATTGTCCATAAAATGGCATGGATCAGACATCATGGATACTAATTCATGGTTATATAATACTAGAGGCCCCGTGCCAAATTTGTGCACCAGCGAGGTCCCAGAAATTGGCTCTCCAACATCCCCCAAGGAGTCCCAGATTGCGAGAGGGTGCAGGCCAGGCTGCAGGATCCCACCAAAGCATGATCGGGGCTGGGGAGGGATGCAAGAGGTTGGCCAGTCAGGGAAGGACCGTGGGAGGGCTCCAGGGCATGTCCGGCTCGTTTCCCTCAGTCCTGATCAGCTGGACCCAGCAGCAAGCTCATCTACCAGTTAGAGCATCTGGGGGTCAGGGCACATCATAGCAACTGGTTGACCGGTCAACTATCTGCCCCCTTGTGGTCAGTGCATGACATAGGAAGCAGTTGAACAACCTTAGCATATCATTAGCATATTACACTTTGATTGGTTGAATGGACAAATGTACACTTAGCATATTAGGCTTTTATTATATAGGACTAAAAGAGAGCCAGACATGGCCTGGTTGGTCTTGCTAAGTGATTAGAGCATCAGCCTGCACGTGGAGGGGGAGGGTGGTTCTCAGGTTCAATTCCTAGTCAAGGGTACATACCTGGGTTGCAGGTTTGATTCCCAGCCCTGGTCTGGGTTCTTGTGGAAGGCAACCAATCAATGTGTGTCTCTCACATTGATATTTCTCTCTCTCTCTCTCCCCCACTCCCTCCCTCCCTCCTTTCCACTCTTTCTAGAAAATAATCAATGGGGGGATAATATCCTTGGGTGAGAATTAACAAGAAAGGAAGAGTCAGAGAGCCAGAGGATGGAATATGGTTTAGGTAATATGGAGTATGTAGAGAGAGGAGTAAATTATATTCTGCATTGCCTGAAATGAGGAGGAGATATTAGCTCCACAGGTAGGCATTTCTAACAAATGTCAAAGTAGACAAATCTCGAAGAGGTGTTGTTTTAAACTGGTATAAAATTTAGTTTGGTGCATTCTTCATTTTTCTGGATAAAGAATGTGATGATAACGCAAACTCTACACTATTAAAAGAAAGTAGTCCTGTTACATTTTAGGCACGCTATAACTATAACTAACATCATGACACCCCTTTAGATCTACCTACTACAGAACGTTAGAGTAGAACAGATTCAAGCATTGCAGGATGTCAGTTTGCCAGCTGGCTGCCGTGTGTCTGACTGGTGTTTAACAGTGAGTACTGGCTGACCTCTACTGAAGAACATGGATAGTATCCGGGTACCTGAGGCTATTGCAACCCACAGGCGAAAACACAGCCTCTGAGATTTGTAATGGAACACCAAGAGATGTCAGGATGAGTCACTTCACATAATGTCACCTGCTCTGACAGCTTCCCATGGTACCTCTCTTCGATTTTCTCCTGGTATAATGAAGCAGCTCTTAAGATGCCAGTGGGGACTGGTAGCCTTTCAGTGCAATGATGGAAAAGAACATTCTATATTTCAAATCTTTCTCATGTGTTACAGCGAAGGACAGATACTGAATCACAGTTGCTGTTGGTGAGAGCAAAATTTATTTAGCGTAACTATGCAGAAAAATTAACCTTAAAAAGGCATGAGTAGCTTTACAGTATTCTCTAAGGACCGTGTTGCCAGTAGAATTGCTGGCTTTGGGTTCAATAATTGTTCATTATTTTTAATAAAAATAAATACTTTTACTGTTTTTAGCAAATTTCATATTCTAACATAAGCAAATGTTTCAGTACTTAAAAAAACTATCTCTAATATCTTTAAAGTCATAATTTTTCTCTTCTCTTCTCTCTCTCTCTCTCTCTCTCTCTCTCTCTCTCTCTCTCATAGGGAGGTGTTTCCTTACTTTTACTTTCCTTAGTATTGTCTTTAAATCATTTCTCTTCCTTTATTTATTGTGGCCTTTCTCATTTTTCCTTTTACTACCAAGATGGCTAGTTTATGCTATTTTCCATGCTGGTCATTTATCAACATACCTTCTGATTTCTTTCCTTCTATTTCCCTGGTGTCAACATATTGGATTATACTTGTCTTATTTTTTTCCTTTGCTTTTCAGAATCTGCTTCTTGCATCTCTCCTCTAATAGCCCCATTTTCCACCCACTATTTTCTTCATGCTTTTTTTTTACCATTCTCCAATTTCTCCTTTCAGCATTTTCCCACTCCTTTTCATAAATGGCTTACTTCTAATGTTTCTATGCCACATCCTTCTTCTTACATGTATGTTGATTTCCATATCACCCCTTTACCCATCACTTTCTTCATTCACACTTCTAAGTATTTATTGAGGTCTACTATGTGCCTTAACTTAGGAAATTAAGATAATATGATCCAGATCTTGCCTTCAGGAATTCCCCAAGTAGAAGAGACAGATACATAAATTAACCAGTCATTAAACATTTAGAACATGCAGGGACCCAATTAGATACATGGTTTTGTAGAAGCTCTAGAGCAGCAGTTTTCAACATGTGAGTCGTGACCTCTTTGGGGGTCAAACGAGCCTTCCACAGGGGTTGCCTAAGACTGTCCTGCATATCAGATATTTACATTACGATTCATAACAGTAGCAACATTACAGTTATGAAGTAGCAACGAAAATAATTTTATGTCTGGGGGTCACCACAACATGAGGAACTGTATTAAAGGGTCGCAGCATCAGGACCGTTGAGAACCACTGCTCCAGAGAACGGTGCTGTGAGTTGGGAGAGGGTAGCATCAACAAAAAAAATTTCTGGCTGATGAGTTACCTCCACTAAGTCTTTCTTTTTCTTTTTTTAGCTTTATTTTTATTGTTGACACTATTACAGATGTCCCCATTCCCCCACCCTTTGTCCACCTCCACCCAGCCCTATCCCTCCTTCTCTCTAGCCATCACCACACTGTTGTCTGTGTCTATGGTTTACACATACATGTTATTTGGCTCATATCTTCACCTTCTTTCATCCACTCCCCCATTCCCTCCCCTCTGATGGCTGTCAATGGGTTTCATATATCCACGCCTCTGGTTCTATTGTTTCTCCGTTTTTGTTCATTAGATTCCACATCTAATGGTATTTGTCCTTTCTCAGACTGACTTATTTCACTTTAGATAATAATCTCCACTCATCTACTGATGGGTGCTTGGGCTATGAACATATGTATGTCCATATTCTTTCTGCTTGGTGTTTAAGAATTCTTAGGATATACTAGTATCCTCAGAAATTGGATTGCTGTATCAAAAGGCAGTTCCATTTTTAACTTTTTAAGGAAACACCGTACTGTTTTCCACAGTGGCTGCGCCAGTCTGCATTCCACCAACAGTGCACCAGGGCTCCCTTTTATTCACATCCTCGCTGGCACTTGCTGTTAGTTGATTTATTGATAGTGGCCATTCTGGTAGATGTGAGGGGATTTCTCATTGTGGATTTAATTGGGATTGCTTTAATGATTATTGATGTTGAGCATGTTTTCATGTGTCTATTGACCATCTGTATGTCGTCTTTGGAAAAGTGTCTACTCGGGTCCTTTACCCATTTTTTGACTTGGATCGTTTATCTTCTTGGTGTTGTTATATACGTTCTTACTATATTTTAGAGATTAAGCCTTTATCAGATGTATCATTGTCAAATATGCTCTCCAATACTGTGGGTTTCCTTTTCATTTTGAGAATTTTATTTTACTTTGTTGTGCAGAAGCTTTTTAGTTTGATGTGGTCTCATTGGTTTATTTCTTCTTTGTTTTCCTTGTCTGAGGAGATACATTGGCAAAAATATTGCTATGAGAGATGTCTGAGATTTTACGGTCGACTCTAAATTTTAATGGCTTATCAAGATACCACTCAAGGAGGACGAAGGGGAAAGGAAAAGGGCATTTGAGGGACTCCATGTCTGGATACATACTGTTCCATCTCCCTTTCATTTTCCCCCCGGTATTCTTTTCTGTATAACAGACCTCCAAAATGCACTTGCTTTCCATCTACCCATCTACTTTCCCTCCCTGCTTACTTTGAAATACATTTAATTTGGATGGCAAAAATAGATGTGATACAAAAAAATATTTAAAAATTTTGAAAAATGTGAAATATGCAAGGCAAAAAGGAAAAAGCGTTTTGTGGTAAAATACCAATGGGGTGAAATTTAAACATAAAAGTGGATGTTAACTCTGCCCTTGTCAAGAGTAAGGCATGCATTTGACTTTAAGATGTTTAATTAAAAGAAAGTGATTTGAAATAATGAAATTAACTTACATAATTATATGTTTTGGGAAAGCACAACAGTTTCTGATTTATAGGTTTACAATTCATTTTGTATTCTTAACCCAGAGCTCAGGGTTTTGCACATGGATTGTAACTGTTTTCCTTTCATGAGCTTTAATGGGCTAAAACTGATCACTTTTCATTCAAGTGAATAATATCTGGGCCACAGGAAATCGAAAGTAAGTGGTGATTAAAGGAGTTCTCTGGAATATTCACAGTACATAAATTAGAGTTTTATAAATGATGTAAAACTAGTAAATGGGCAAAATAATGTTCAGTTTGAGATTATGCAAATGAAATTAAGGAGTAGAAACTACCTTTTCAAATTATCTAAAAAATTAATATTAATTTGTTCATTACTGAGCACTGTGCTACTTCTGATGAAGTTAGGAGGTAATTCTGAAAAAATGAACTAGAGATGGTGTAACCAGCATTGTTATAAGCCCCAAAGGGCAACGATAAATGCTTCCTTTTGTTTTCCTTTCTCAGAATTCTATTATAGAATGAATCAGAGATTGATAATAACTGACTTGAGAGGAAGAACCCTGGGATCTTCAGGATATCACTTAGTCCCTGCTGGATAATACTTACAGATTTTTATGTAATGTTTAAAATTAATATTGAGCCACGTAACACTTTTTAAATTTGTAAATTTCATTTGTTATTCACCATGTATTTACATACACAGTGCAAAGAATATCTACTATTCATTTGGAAGGCTGGGTTTTTCACCCATATATTTCTTTTTTTCTTTTCCTTTCTTTATTAAGATATTACATAAGTGTCCTTACTTCCCCTTGGCCCCCCTCCCCTGCTCATATCCTCACCACCCTGGTGTCTGTGTCCATTGGTTAGGCTTATATGCATACATACAAGTCCTTTGGTTGATCTCTCCCCCTAACCCCCACCCTCCCCTACCTCCCCTCTGAGGTTTGAGCATCTGATTGATGCTTCTCTGTCTCTGGATCTGTTTTTGTTCATCAGTTTATGTTGTTCATTATAACCCACAAATATCTTTCTTAAAATTTTATAAAATATTGTGCAGTAAAGAACAATGTAATAGTATGTAAGAGCATATTAACATAAGTCTCCTCTTACACATAATCCTTCTCCAAATCTAAATTCTAAAATATGATCACTTTTATCTACTTTCTATTTAGCTTTTATTTTAGTTACCAAGGTTTTACTAAATAATTACATTTCTGTGCTATAATTTACCAGCCATGATCATTGTTTTTGACTCCCAGTTAATTTATATCAGACTTGGTTTTTGTTCAGCTCTATAGTTGGCCACCTATATAATTTCAAAAATCATAATTTAATAACAACCATTTGTCAACTAATTATCAGCATTCTATGATGAGAACAGGATTTATCTGAACTCCCAATTTGTATGATGAGGGAATAGTATCTATTTTACCATTTTTCCACCTTTTCTGACTACCTCCTACCTTACCAAATCTAAGAATGTGTCTTAATTTTTATATTGCAATTTACTTTATAACCATAATTGTAGCATTTATACTTTGTCTATTGGCTGATTCTGTATATTTAAATACCAATAAATATCATTCATATTATTCAGCCTATAAATAGTGTTCTTCATCATGAGTGGTGTGCTCAGATCATAGTTTCTTTACAATGTATTTTAGGTCTTGTGGCACTCAATGGAGAAATGCTTCATATACTTATTTAGTTATCCATTCAAAAAAGAGTTATAGGGCATCTTCTATGTGCAGGTGCTATTCCAGGCCCTTGCAATACAAGGTGCCTGACCGCATAGAGCTCATATTCCATTGAACGGAGACAGACAATAAAGAGTGGACATGATAAGTAACAAAATTGAATGATGTTTTAGAAAGGCTCCGGGAAATGAAAACAGAGAGAAGAGTGAGGAAGACCAGTTTTGCTGTTAGAGTTCCAGTTTTAAATAGTGTGACCAGAATAGGCCTCCTCTGAGCACAAGGTGAAGGTGACAGGGGAGTGAAGCACAAGCTTCTAGGGATTGGAGGTTGAGGCAGGAGGCACAACTAGTGCAAACCCTAGCTGGGGAGTGTGCCTGATGCTTGAGCCTGGGATACAGAGTAAGAGAGGAGGTCAGAGGTGTGATAGGGAGTGAAAAGCAGATTATTTGAAAACTTTGGTTTTACTTTGAATATAATTGGAGGAATTTTAGATGAATTCCTATTAGTTGAATGTTTGCTCTTCCCTATTGAGTCTATATATCTTTTAGCTTTTCTCTCAAAAGTTCCAGCTCTTGTCCTTGACTTCATTTCTAATTCTTCCATTGAAATTATTTTAATGCAACCTTTTAATTTACATAAGTTGCATAACAACATTTTGGTCAGTGATGGACTTGAGATGAGAAATGTCTAGACCTATAAAGAATGTTTGTAAGTTTATTTGAACCAAAACTAATGACAATTGCTGGGCAGCAAGATCTCAAATGCTCCTGAGAATAACAGTTTTGAAGTTTCTTTTAGGCATTTGAAATTAAGGAGAGAATTTAATGAGGATTACACGAAGGTGTGAAAAAGCAAGGTGAAGATGGAATTACATGATAGTTACCAAGATTATATGCTCCATTAAGGGTGGTTGTGCCTCCCAAGGATATTACTTCTGGCATTTTAAAGGTGTGTCAACCTAGATGTGCAAGAAAAATGGAGAGGAATAGCTTAAAACCTTGCACTGAATAAGTTACAGGCCTAGAGCATGACTACACCATGACTGCCCAGGAATGTATGATTTATTACATCACTCCATGTTCATCTACAGACTGGACATAAGATACTGGTCTCATGTATATGTATAAAAAGCCAGTGTCCGTGACAACCAGGACAACCAAACGACCAGTCACCATGAGGTGGCATTGCCCACCCCTCGGTCCCTCCTCGACACCAGCCCACGAGTGGGGCGGAGCGGGACTGGGAACTGGCAAGTGGGCTGAGTGGCTGACCTCTTGGTCCCTGTCCCAGGCCCCCAGGCTCTGATAGATTAGTGATGGTGAATGGGGGAATTGGGGTGGGCGGCAGGAGGACCGGGCTGGCTGTCAAAGTCTTTGGGATCACCAGCTCATCCCCAGCTGCTCCGGGCTCAGGCCTGTGGGAAAGCAGGTGAGGGCGACTTCACCCCCATGCCTGTGCGCAGACGGAACACGCTGCCTGCTCGGGGCCAGTAGGCTGGTGAGGGTAGGTCTCAGGCGTGCCCTGCAGCTTCCATTAGTGCCTCAAAGCCCCAGCAACAGCAGCGGCAGTGGCCCCAAGCGGGCAGCGCGTTCCATCAGTGGCTGGCCCGGCACATGCGCATGGATGTGCACCCACTTCCCCACAGGCCTGAGCCCCCTGAGCAGCCGGGATGAGCTGGTGATCCCAACAGCCTGACAACCCTGTGGCGGAGGCGGTGTTCGGCCTGGGGACTGGCAAAAGGGCAGAAGATGGAGGCTAGGTCTAGGGACCCTATCCACATGATTTCATGCACTGGGCCTATAGTAATATTATAATGGAGTGGAAAAATTCCTATCATCTAGTGACTTCATAGCTACTCTAATATTATAAAGCAACACATTATGCCAAAAATTACTATTGTGTTATAACTTCCCATAATGTTAAATACAGTAACAGGCTGTACAGGTTTGTAGCCTAGTAGTGTTAAGGGCAAGAATAGACTATTGGAGACTAGCTATGGTTATGGGAAATAGTAGTCATGCTCTATTAACCATGATTGCCTTGTGTTGGTTAAGAAAAGGACATCCTAACCTGGCTGGGAGTTGTAGGCCTTAACAACCCTGCTGCCCAAACGATGGAGTCCCACCCCAGCTCGAGTTGCCTACTTCCCCATTCTTGTAATCCCTGCTTCCCCATGTAATCTTTGTTCTACCCTATATAAACAGCTGTTTTATGGGGGGGAGGGGAGCTGAAGAGCAGATTTTTGTGGATGACCTGCTGCTCTCCCATACTGCCAGCTTTATTGATATAAATGCTCATATATGATTTAACTCTGTCTCTGCTGAATTGGCTCATGTAGTGATAGGCAGTCCAGACCCATTGTTTGTCCCACTTCAGAAGCTATAAGGGAACATAATTTGTCACCCCAAAATGAGTTTCTTTGGCATAAAAATAATTTCAGGCTGATTAAGTTTTAAGAAACAGAAACCATGAGAGAAGCTCTGAAAACTAAGTACGGGCAGTCCTCAGGTTAAATCGGACTTGAAGTACATTGTTTTGTGGTTATGTCATCATCTCTCATCCTATATAATATAATAAAAAAAGCATAATATGCAAATTTACCGTCCCTTTGGGACACCTATGCCATGCCCACCAGCCAATCAGAGTGACTGTATGCAAATTAACCCAGCCAACATGGAGGCCAGCACTCAGGGAGCTGAGTAAACAGGCAGTTCCCGTTGCAGCAGGAGTTGTTGTAGACCAAGTTAGCGAGAGTAAGACCACCGACTCCAATTAGGTCCTAAGCAGCAAGCGAGAATTTATTGAGCTGGCCAGGGCCTTCACAGGCACTTCCTTGCAGGGAAGCCTCGCCTGCAAAAGCCCCGACGTTGGTGCTAAGCAAGCTTTTATTCACTGGAACCACAAAGGACAGCTTGTTCTTCAGCAGAACTGAGGTCTACGTCTTAGAGATTGCAAGTTTCTGCAGAAATGGCAGTAATCTTTATCTAATGGTTCGCCACACTTGTTCTAACTGACGCTCCCTGCCATGGGGGCAGAGGAAAATTTTCTCTTATTTTAACTCTCTCATGTCCTTGCTTCTGCCTGCAAGGGGTCAGAGCCATCACAGAGTGAAACTGTTTGCGGGTTGCCTGAGCTTCTCTCTCCTCCAGGGAACAACATATTTGCAACAATGTATCAATGATAGAAGGCTCAGGAACTGAAGCAAACAGCAGGCCAGCCTGACTTCTAAGGGAAACATTGTTTCATTAGAGAAGCCAGAGCTGAAGTAGAGAGGAGCTTTCCTTACTTGCCTAGACTCCAGCTTAAAGGAACAGTGTATCAATTATAGAAGATAAGCAAATCCCAGAAACCTGCTTCCAGCCAGCCTTGCTGGGACATTGGGTTAGTGGGAGCTATGGGCAGCCTGAAAGTCTGAAAACACACCTCAGCCCATCACCCATGCTGGCCACACCCCAATGGGGTGAGGGATACAACTGGGGGGCTTGGCCAGCCTGCAGACAGCCATAAGCCCCTCACCCAGGCTGGCCAGGTACCCCAGTAGGGACCCAAAACCTGAAGGGACTGTGGGCAGCCCGAAAGCCTGAAAGCGCCCCTCAACCCGCCACCCAGGTTGGCCACACCCCAATGGGGTGAGGATCCACATTGGGGGGCTTGGCCAGCCTGCAAACAGCCATCAGCCCCTCACCAAGGCTGACCAGGCACACCAGCAGGTGGACATCCTCAGAGGGGTCCCAGACTGTGAGAGGGCACAGGTCAGGCTAATGGACCTCCTGAGTGCACAAATTTTTGTGCACTGGGCCCCTAGTTTATTTATAAAAAATAAAGTTCCATCATTTTGACATATGTACATAAGTGCTTTATGGTTTTTATTATTTATTTACCACAAGTAAAAGTCAGGAATTGTTACCTTTCCTTTAATATTTTTTTTTACTGTTTCACTTCATTACCGCTGTGTCAGTGATGTAGGTGCTTATGTAGGTGGGTTCCTACTTACAGCAAAAATCGCATTTCTTTGCACTGTAGAAATGGATCTCCTAAGTAACTCAAGAACCCACTGTAGAAATTACCCCTTAAAAAAGACAGTTATATTTGTAAGGAAAATCTTTATTTGTAAGGGATGTACCAGGAAAAGGGTCGACTTTCTGGCTACAAACTCTTATCAATGCGGAAGGCAGAAGGCAAGGACTTAAATCTGCATAAAGACCTTACCTTTGTTTGCTGTGCTTGTATTGGTAACCTCCCACACTGATTCCCGCTCAACTTCAACATCACCTTTTGTCTTCAGCTGAAGGTGCAATTTAAGGTGGTGGCTTCAGCCATGTTTTCTTGTGTCTCTTCCATGTATACAGGAGCTGTACATGCTAATAAGCTTTTGTTTGAGTTTCTTCTGTTAATCTATCTTTTATTACAGGTATATCTTAGCCGAGAACCCAGAAGGGTAGAGGGAAAGTTACTTTTCCTCCCTACAGAGCAATAAGCCATACTATATTACCTAGGTGTGTAGCAGGCTATAGCATCGAAATTTGTTTAAGTGCACTCATGATGTTTGCACTATGACAAAATAGCCTAACGATACCCTTTTCAGACCACATCCCCCTGATTAAATGGTACATTTATTTTGATAAGTTTTTAAAATGTAAACCTTTACCTTTTTGTTCTTTAGAAATAAATTCAGACTAACTAGAAGAGCAGGTCCCCAAACTTGGGGTAATAGAATCCCATCTTAGTGAATATATTGATTAAATAACTATGCCAAACTAAAAGTAATACCCTTGGAACATTACAGGCACCCAAAACACCGGGAAAGGCGTTATTGGACAACCCCTTGAGACAGTTCTCATTTTCCCACATGAATAAATTCAAACAAATGACTCCAAATACTTGCATTGTATTAAAGCAAATTTATTAAGAAAGTAAAACATGCAAATGTATTAATGGAGCAAGGCAAACAATTCTATCATCTGGCATAAAGCATGAATGGGTTCTCTCTTGGCTAATCTTCCAGTGGATGGGGGATATATATGTAAATATTTATTTATTAAATTGAGTTGAGTGACATTTGGTCAACATGAATGTATAGGTCTCTGTTGTGAGTCTCTGTTACAAGATCTGTGTGTTGCACCATGTGCCACCACCCGAGGTCAAATCTCTTGTCACCTTATATTAGGGCCCTCTTTTGCCATTTTGTTGTGTCTTTATCAATCTCTTTTAATAATGCTTTTTAATTTTCATATAGAGGTCTTTCAGGTCCTTTGTTAAGTTTATTCCTAGATATTTTTTCTTTTGGTTGCAGTTGCAAAAGGAATTTATTTTTTGTTTGTTTTTCTGAAGTTTTGTTGTTAGTATACAGTGAGGCAATGGATTTTTGAACATTGATTTTTGTATCCTGTGGCTTTACTGTATTTGTTTAATGTTTCTAATAGGTTTTTGATGGAGACTTTCTATATACAGGGTCATGTCATTTACAAAAAGTGACAGTTTGACTCCTTTTTTTTTTCCCTAAATATATTTTTATTGATTTCAGAGAGGAAGGGAAAGAGGGTGAGATAGAAGTATCAATGGTGAGAGAGAATCATTGACTGGCTGCCTTCTGCATGGCCCTCACTGGGGATCGAGCCTGCAACTGGGCATGTGCTCTTGACTGAATCAAACCTAGAATACTTCAGTCCTCAGGTGAATGCTCTAGCCACTGAGCCAAACCAGCTAGGGCTTCACTTCTATATATAAAGATGTCTGGGAACATCTTTATTTCTCCATTATATTTAAAAGGTAATTTGGATATATTATTCATGGCTGGTAATTTCTCTTTTTCAGTCATTTGAATATTTGGCTCTACTTTTGCTTCTTGGATTCAAGGATCTAGTTCTTTCCATAGACTTTGGAAGTTCACCACCACTATATATATTTTGAGTGATTTGGGAGAGGAAGGGAGAGAGGAAGTTGGAAATCACAAATTGGCTGCCTCCTGCATGCCCCACTATGGTGATGGAGCTCCCAATATGGGCATGTGCCCTGACCAGAATCAAATCGTGACCTCCTTGTTCATAGGTTGACACTCAACCAGTGAGCCACACCTGCTGGGCAAGGCTGATTTTTGTTTACTGATGTTCTGTTTGGTTGATCTGTTTAGAACTGTCAATGGAATGTTAAGTTTCCCAACTATGCTTTTGTTCTGTTTCTGCCTTTAGTTCTATGAGTGTTTTTTTTTACGTATTTTGGTGCTTCCTGGTGCGCTCCCTCTCTCTCTCTCTCTCTCTCTCTCTCTCTCTCTCTATTCTGTATATATATATATATATATATATATATATATATATATATATATATATTATCCTATATAATAAAAGGGTAATATGTAAATTGACCCTTACAACAGAACCACTGGAAATGACTGGTCACTATAACACACACTGACCACCAGGGGGCAGACACTCAATGCAGGAGCTACCCCTGGTGGTCAGTGCACTCCCACAGGGGGAGTTCTGCTCAGCCACAAGCCAGGCTGCCGACTGCTGGTACAGCAGTGGTATTGGGAGTCTCTCTTGCCTCCTCAGCAGTGCTAAGGATGTCCAACTGCAGCTTAGGCCTGCTCCCTTCTGGCAAGTGGACATCTCCCAAGGGCTCCTGGGCTGCCAGAGGGATGTCTGACTGTCAGTTTAGGCCCAGTTGCCCAGGGAGCGGGCCTAAGTCAGCAAGTGGACATCCCCCAAGGGGTCTCAGACTGTAAGAGGGCACAGATCGGGCTGAGTGATGCCTCCAAGTACACAAATTTTTGTGCACTGGGCCTCTAGTGTGTGTGTGCGCGCGTGTGTGTGTATATATATGTGTGTGTGGGGGGGGGTTGTTGTGTTTTCTGGATGTAGTGTCCACTTTATCATTATAAAGTGTCCATCTTTGCCTCTTGCTAACTTGAAATCTATTTTGTCAGATACAAGTATGGCCACACCTGCTTTTTTGTGGATATTATTTACTTGGAGAATTATTTTCCCATCCTGTTACTTTGAATCTACCTTTGTCTTTGCAGTTTGGATGTGTCTCTTGTAGGCAGCTTATGGTTGGGTTTTCTTCTGATCCACTCTGCTACTCTGTGCCTCTTTATTGGTGAATTATGACCTTTTACATTTAGGGTAATTATTGTTGTATGAGAATTACCTGTAGCCATTTTATCTTTTGTTATCTGGTGGTTCTGTGCCCACATTGGCTCTTTTCCTTTTTGTTTCTGTCTATTATTTTTGTTTGGTAGTATTCCATTCATCTTTCCTCTGTTTCCTCTTTTTTCCTGGTTTTGGGATGTTGTGTGTGATTACCATTAGGTTTATAAAAAATGAAATTGCATATATACCATAGTGTTTTGCTTTTTTCTTTTGAGTGCATCTGATCTTCATCTTCCTTTGCCAGTTCAGACCTTACCACCCCTGCCCCCTATTTTATATTTTTGTTGTAACAAATAATTTCTGTTTATGCTGTAAGTTTTTGGTCTTCTTACTCATAGTGTTTGTGACTTTATATTCTTTGTTTCAGGTAGAATAACTCCCTGAGTAATTCCTGTGATGGAGGTTTTCTGGAGATAAAAACCTTCAGCTTTGAATGCCTGGGAACATCTTTATTTCTCCATTATAGTTAAAGGATAATTTGGATATATTATTTGTGGCTTATAATTTTTCTTTCTCAGTCATTTGAATATTTGACTCTACTTTTGCTTCTTGAATTCGAGGATCTAGTTCTTTCCATAGATTTTGGAAGTTCACCACTACTATTTGTTTGAATAGACTCTCCATTCCCTGCTCCCTCTATTCTTCCTCTGCAATGCCTATAATTCTAATATTGCTTTTTCTCATGGAGTCAGACAGATTTTGTTGAGTTATTTCATTTTTCTTTATGCTCAGGTCTCTATGAGTCTTCCCTCTGCATCATCTCTTGATTCCTATCTTCAATATCATTAATTCTTTCCTCCATCTAGTGGGTTCTGTTTTCTGTGCTCAGTAGCTCACTTTTAATCTCCTTAATTGCATGTTGCATTTTCAGGATTTGTGATTGGTTCTTTTTAAAAAGTTTTGATTTCTTTGGTAAATTACTCATTTTATTCATTGATTTATTTTCTGAGTTAACTGAATTGCCTGTTGATATTTTCTTGCCCCTCACTGAGTATTTTCAGAACTTCATTCTTGAAATCTTTGTCATTTATATCACATATTTCCATGTGTTCCAGCTTGATTCCTAGGGATTTTTCCTTTTCTTTCTGGTCTTTCTCATTGCCTTATATATGTTTCTCTCTATGGATTTTAAAATTCCTCTGCCGAATATATTTGTACAGATTAATTTTCAAAGCCCCCTTCTACTTCGTTGTGACTTTCCAGACTTTGTGAAAAACACCTGGAAATTATACCCTGAGACTGCTAGCTTTTCTGTTTAAGACCGAAATAAAACTGTCCTGTTTCCTCTTCCCCTCCCCCCCCCCTTTTCTGCATTCTCTCTCTCAGGGAGACTTTTAATCTTTTACTCTCCAGTGTCTTTGGTTTGGGGAAGATAATGGCTTGTTATTTACAAGCCAGCAGCAAACTGTCCAAACCGCTTGGCCTTGTTTAATTTTCGTATGTCAGTCTCCCTCTTCCTCCTGCCTTGGCATTTTCCTAACTTCTTTCTATACTCTAACAGGAACATAGGGGTTTCATGTGGGGATCTTTATGATGACTTACATGTTGAACCAATCCTTTGTTTTTATTTTCTCCTACATGAAGCAGATATCACATTTCATCTAAAGCACATATAAACAGGATTACACAGAAATTCAGTAACAGAATTAGAAATCAGAAGAAGCTGGTGAAGTTAACTTTACAATTTTTATTTCACTGGTTTTTAAAGACCTTTAGTGATTAAGTCTTACGAATTTAAATTGGGGAAGGTTCTGGGGGAAATATACCTTTGCCAAGCCAGTGTGCATCAATGGTTGAGCATCAACTTATGAACCAGGAGGTCACAATTGGATTCCTGGTAGGATTGTGGGCTTGATCTCTAGGAGTGGGGGTTCAGGAAGCAGCCAATTGATGATTCTTACTCATCAATTCCCTCTCTCTCTCTCTCTCTCTCTCTCTCTCTCTCTCTCTCTCTCTCTCTCCCTTCTTCCTTGAAATCCATGAAAATATATTTTAAAAATTAGTAAAATAAAATTAACTAACTTTAGACTATGGAACTCACATTTTGATTTTTAACCCAAAAGTTTGTGAGAGTGTTTGCACTCGGGTGCATAACTCTCCTTTACATGTTGCCTCTAACATTTTGCAGTTGTGCAGAATCTTTTTTACAGTTGACTTACTAATCTACCACATAGACTCATTTTTAAACCATGATTCTTTTATGAAACAGGAAGTCTTCTACTCCTAATGCCTAGGTAGCACAATACCTGCTATTAGTGTGTCTCATCATCCATTGCTGAACACCCTCCTCTAAATCCAAGGCTCAGAAAATGTACACCATTTTACATAACTGTACCTTTGGAAATTACCTTTTCTGCCTGATGCAGGTTGAATGCTGCCACTTCAAGTGTATGAATTATTCAAATTTTGTTACAGGTGGACAAACCATAGATGTGGGGGGGGGGGAAACAACAACACAAAAAACAGTACATCATGTCCAAAAACATATTCAATGATATGAAATAATTTTACTGAACTTATATCTTCCATCAGTATTCAAAGCAAAGCAGCACCAGAAAAAAAGGGAAAAAAAGAAACAATGCCATTTAAATAAAACTCACAGTTGCTAACTTGAACCCTGGGTATTTGGCATTGTTTTCCAGAGAATGGATGGGTGTGTTGTTTTGATTACCTCTGCTGTGACCCACACTGTGCCTTTATAATTGGGCTTGCTTAAATAACAGTGGGAGCTTGTTCAGAAAGGTTTTTCTCCGCCAAGTTTAACTAAACTGTTTAGGGATAAAATCCTTGACCTTGTTCTCATTAACCCAGTGTCTACCCAACTGAATCAACTTCTCCAGTTTGCACTGGAGTGTGTGTGTTGTTTGCAACAGCAGACAAACAAAAACAAGGCATTAACACAATGGACATTAGCAGCATTTTAATTTTAAAATGAAATGTTTTCTAGAATGAGTCAATATCAGCATTTTAATTAATTACTATGAACCAAAGCATTCAACTATGTACAAGTCTGGCACACGGATGATGCTATTGATGTTAGGAGTATCCCCATATCTAAGGTTTAGAAATGGTGATCTGTGAAGAATCAATAGTCTTTTTTCCTGGGCTGTGGTGTTTATCAAGCCAGAGGGGATAATCTGCTGCCTGTAACACTGAGTCTTAAGTCACTTAACTTTTGCTACTTTTATTTTTTCATGAAACATGTCTTGGCCTTTCTAAGGCCAAGATTGCTTTCACCATTTGAATCTGTGTTTACTAGTAATTCACTCCCCAAATATGCCATTCATCTCTCAAAGCATATGTTCCACTTCTTATTGTGGCCATTATTTACATTCTCAAATAGTTTAGTGTTGACCCAATATGTTGCCTGGGAAGTAGAGTTTGATAATTGTTTCCTACTTTGATTTGTCCTTGAAAAACCACAGTTATATGTAGATTTTCCGAACTATATCTAGTCCGTCTTTACAGAGGATGGTGTCATTTTGTTGAAAGTTTCATAAGCCAAAGTCTGAGCATTTTCATACCATTTATCAGTCTGGGAACCTGGCTCAATGACTTAGGGCAAATTTTATTGTTTAAATCTCATCAATTATTGGTTTTCCAGATGATGAGAAGAGGTGTTCATGCCTCCAGTTCTTACTGAACCAGAATGTGCTATAGAAAAGTAATACAATTCTATTCCATTTGTGAGAGGAAATGGTTCTTAATAGTCATCATAAACATGTTGGTTAAAACATCATAGAACAAGATACTCATAGGATCTGGAGTTTATTTCTGGTTATATAAATACTTGTGATTTCCTTTCTGAAGGAAGGTTCATTGAAGACCTGCAACAGTGATTTAGCAATTTCCTTATTCAGGCAACATTTTTTTTTACAGAGAAGAGGGGAGAGGGATAGAGAGTTAGAAACACCAATGAGAGAGAAACATCTATCAGCTACCTCCTGCACACTCCCCACTGGGGATCTGCCCTTGACCGGAATGAAACCTGGGACCCTTGAGTCCTCAGGCTGATGCTTTATCCACTGAGCCAAACTGGTTAGGGCTTTAGGCAACATTTTATCACTGAACACATTTATGATGATAATTGTAAAAGTAGAATTTGTTGTAACACTCAGGGGCATATTTTAATTAATTTGTCTTATAACTATACTAGAGGCCCGGTGCACGAAATTCGTGCATGGGCGGGGTGGGGGGGAGGGGAGGGGCCCCTCAGCCCAGCCTGCCCCCTCTCACAGTCTGGAACCCCTCAGTGGATGTCCTATGATGGCCCCAGTCTGCCAGGCGCCTTTTGTGTGTGTGTGTGTGTGTGTGTG
>PVJC01028077.1:0-22827 GCA_004026665.1 Murina feae
GCTTTTCAGTTAGGTGAAAGAAAAGACAGGCCTGATAAATGCCAGGAGAAAAAAAACACACACATCAGTGCAGCTGTGACCCAGGTCAGGATTATTCTTAATATTCACAATTAGTTTTTGGAGAGCAGCTTGTATACAACATTACCAGCTGCTCCTTAAACAAATATGAGCATGTTTCAGCAACTACAGATTTAGTAATTTGCTCTACTCACACAAAAACGAAAAGGTGACATATCTTACATGTGCCTTTTTTTTTCCTTTCCTAGTTTTTTTTTTTTTTCTTGTGGTATTAATGCTTTTAATCACAAGAACTGCAAGTAATTGTAAATTAAGAATGATGCAAATAACACCTGAGCTATGAATGAGCATCCTTTAGTTAGGATGCATACAGTAAATAAAATTTGGCTGAATGGTAAAGATTAACTTCTCAATGATTTTTTTTTTCTTTAGTTCTAAACTGCGGTAGAGATATGTTCTCTTTAAATTTTGTTTGTTTGTTAATGCTCACCTGAGAATTTTTTCCCATTGATTTTTAGAGAGAATGGAAAGGAGGGAGGGAGGAGGAACGCGAGGGCGGGAGAGAAACATCCTCCTGCACGTGCCCCATCAGGGCCTAGGATTTAACTTTCAACCCAGCTGGGCGCCTTGACCTGGAATTGAACCCATGAACTTCCTATGTGTGGGTGGATACTCCAACCACTGAGAAACACAAGCCAGGGTTCTATTTCATTTTTGATAGTCCACATACTGTGTTTGAAGTATAGATAGCAGATTAAATTATATTATTGTCAATTCAGTCTGAGATGACTTGTATCTATAATGAAAAGACACCATTTTAATGCATTTTTAAATGGAGATGAATAGTGAGAAGTAGTGCATCTTTTCTCCTATGCAAGGTGATACTACTCTCATAGTGAATCTCTTTAGAACTGGTTTTAATAGGTTGCTGTCCAGAGGCTAAAGAATAAACTAGATGACTTTTTTACATCACTTGCATCTACCTATAGACTTATAACACTGAACATATACCAATTTAGAAACTTTAGGCAAAACATTTGACTATTATTTAAATTCCTTAAAAAAGAGGGCAGCGTCACAAATCAATATAAACAGAAGATATAGACTGTTTCTATTTACAACTATCTATTATAAGCAATAAGGCAGCATTTTTTAAAGGATCTAATATTTTAGCTTACTTAGTAAAATTGAGTATATATGAATTATAGTTTTCTGACATATCAGTTCAAACACCTAGCATCATATCTATATGTTTGTGCTAAAAAAACATAGATGATGCTCTTCTTTTTAAAGACAGATTTGAGGAAGCTTAGAACTAAGTGATTCAGGTGGGAATAGGGGAGCATAGGGTTACACCAAGAAACCCAATGTGAGGTTAGCTGCCTTTAACCAGGGCAATGTTATCCTTTTCTCCCATCATATTTTTCTTCATACATCAATATTGGCCAATTAGTGAACAAGAGAAGCAAGTTTGATATATAATTATATGATTTATTAATGTCATTGGCCTCTCTAGAGTCAACAACAACAACAATAACAAAAAACAGAACAGTTTTATAGAACTCTTCAATTTTCAAGTACATATCTTAACTAATAAAAGCGTAATATTGAAATTAACCATTTCTCCAGAACAGGGTAAGCCACGCCCACCAGCCAATCAGAGCAACTGTATGCAAATTAGCCCAGCCAACATGGAGGCCGCCACTCATGGACCTGAGTAAACGGCAGCTTCCATTGCAGCAGGAGTGAAAGTGAAACTGCGGCCCGCTCCGCTCATCCTACTCAAGCAAAACACATCTTTGCAACAAAATAACAATCATAGAATCCTCGGGAGCTGAAGGAAACAGCAGGCCTGGCCTGAGCACTAAGTAACATTGTCTCATTATAGACGCCTCGAGGTGAAGCAGAGAGAAGGCTTCGTTACTAGGAGGCCTCACCTTAAAGGAACAGCATCAATTATAGAAGATAAACAAACCCCGAAACCTGCATCCAGCCAGCCTTGCTGGGACATTGGGTCAATGGGAACTGTGTGCAGCCTGAAAACCTGAAAGTGCCAATCAGCCTGTCACTCATGCTGGCCACAACCCAATGGGGTGAGGGACATTCCTGGGGGGCTTGGCCAGCCTGCACACAACCATCAGTCCCTCACCCAGCCTGGTCAGGCACACCAGCAGGTGGATATCCCCAGAGGGGTCCAAGACTGTGAGAGGTCACAGGCCAGGCTGAGGGACCTCCTGAGTGCACAGAGTGGCTGCAGGGCAGAACAGTGCAGGACCCAGTACCGGTGAGTGGGAAAGAGGCGGCAGGTTTGGCGGCCTGCTTGGCGGCTCCCCAGGCTCTTTGCAGGGCACCAGGGAGCAGGAAAGAGGCAGTGGGGGTCAGGGGCCTGCTTGGTGGCTCCTTAGGCCCTTTGAGGGGCACCAGGGAGCGGGTAAGAGGTGGCGGGGGGTCAGTGGCCTGCTTGGCGGCTGCCAGGCCCTTTGAAGGGTACCAGTGAGTGGAAAAGAGGCAGTGGGAGCGTCTCGGCCTGCTAGGCAGCTGCCCAGGCCCCTTGCAGGGCACCGGGGAGCAGGAAAGAGGCAGTGGGGGTCGGGGGCCTGCTTGGTGGCTTCCCAGGCCCTTTGCGGGGCACCGAGGAGTGGGAAAGCAAGGCAGCAGGGAACCGGTGAGTGGGAAAGAGGTAGCGGGGGCATCTCGGCCTGCTTGACAACTGCCCAGGCCCTTTGCGGGGTGCCAGGGAGCAGGAAAGCAAGGCTCCAGGGACCAGGGTCCTGCTTGGCGGCTCCCCAGACCACTTGGTGGCACCGGGGAGTGGGAAAGGAAGGCAGCAGGAGACTAGTGAGTGGGAAACAGTCGGCGACCTGCTTGGCATCTGGGGGCCTGCTTGGCGGCTCCCCAGGTCCCTTCCGGGGATCAGGGAGCAGAAAAAGGCTGGCCTGACAAGGAGGCAGGGTTTTCCCTGCTTTCTGGTGGCTGGAGGAAGATGGGAAGTAGGCAAGCTTGGGAGGCAGGCAGCTCCCAGCCCTCGCCACAGCTCAAAAAAGAAAACAACATGCAGGGGAGGGCAAGAGCCTGAGAGATCAACATAGAGGGGGTGCCTGCTCCAAGCCTCCACGGTGTGCCTGGGGGCAGGCCCCCAGCAGGTAGAGACACACAGGAGGACTGCTTCGAGCCTCTGATGCGGCTGGGGGCAGGTCCCCAGTGGCCACACACACACACAAACACACACACACACAAAAGGCGCCTGGCAGACTGGGGCCATCATAGGACATTCACTGAGGGGTTCCAGACTGAGAGAGGGGGCAGGCTGGGCTGAGGGACCCCCACTCTCCCCCCATGCACGAATTTCGTGCACCGGGCCCCTAGTTTATACAAAATTGAAGTCCATCTTTTGGCTTCATTTGCATTTTAATTTGTCTTTTCTGCACTATCTGTGTGAAAAAAAAAATGCCTACAGTCATGCCCAAATTAAATGTATCCCTCCACCATTTATTTATGTTACTAGAAGCTCAGCATGGGGTGGGGGAGGGTGGCCCACCTACTTGGCCTTGACACCCTAACCTGTCCACGCAGAGCTCCAGAGCGCCTGGCCCAGCCCCCATACTCTCTGGCCTTCTCTGGCTTCTTCAAGCCCCACCTCAGTCCCTTGAGTCGCAGCGGGCTGGTCCCCTCTTCTCTGGGTGCCTCCCTGGTTCTGCCCCATCTCCAGAGCAATGTAATGGCTCCACCCTGTCATGGTGGAGAGTGTGGACACCTCCCACCTGCTGCTCTGTGCTCCTTGCCCTGGCAGGTGGGCCCTGGCACTCAGAGTGCAAGTAGTGGGTGGCGAAGGATAGGTGAGGGGGGTGCTATGGGCTCTCACCCCTACCCTCCCTGGCATGGGATGGTCCCACCTCCTCTGGGCACCTCCCCACTTCCGCCCCATCTCCAGAGCAATGCCCCGGCTAATATGCTAATGACCTAGTCATTACCATTATGGTGTATCGACCATTAGCATATTAGCTCTTTATTAATATAAATTAATGGCATTTTAACTTGAGTTTGGAGTCTGCACAGCCCATTCTAAAAATCTGACTTTTTTATGATAATGACTCTAAAGCTTGTTGATTTTCTTCCAAATGTGAAGAAAACATATATCTGTGATCAAAATCATACAAAAAACTTGATGTTTATTTTCTGTTATGTCTTTAAATAGTAGTTGTTATTAATCTGACCTTTACTATTCTTATTTTGGATTTGTTTTATTGTGGAACCATTTTTTTATACCTCACATGAAGTTTATTTTACAAACATTATTTGAATTAAAAACTAGTATATTTTATTAGTTTTTTCTCTTCATTGCTCTAGTTCCAAGATGTAAAAAATAGAGATATGAAAATAAATAAAATAAAATCCAGATGGACTCAATTTCTTTTAAATACTTTAAATTTCATAGAAAATGTAGGTAAATGCATTTTGGTCATGATTCTGAAAAGATATCATTAGTAAGATATTAAAAACAAGTTTAGTAAGTTGATCATATTAAAATTAAAAACATTTAAAGACAGTAAAATGTATTATAAAATGGTAAAAAATATTTAAATAGACACAACCAACAAATAATTTATATCAACAATATACAAATTATTTCCCCAAAATCAATAAAATCAGCAAAAAGAACAAGAAGGAAAAATGGATGAGCAGTATAAGCATGTATTTCAAAAAATAGGACACACATTGTCAAACCTGTATAATAAGAGAAATAGACTGGGAACATCAGGCCACTATTTTGAGCACTGACCACCAGGGGGCAGATGCTCAATACAGGAACTGCCCCTTGGTGGTCAGTGCACTTCCACTGGGGGAGCGCTGCTCAGCCAGAAGCCGGCTCATGGCTGGCCAGAGCAGCAGCGATGGCAGAACCCTCTCCCACACCTCCGAGGCAGCAATAAGGACGTCCAACTAACCCACTTCCCCTGGGAGCAAGCCTAAGCCATTAGCTGTAAATCCCCTGAGACTTCCCAGGCTGCCAGAGGAATGTCTGACTGCCAGCATAGGCCTGATCTCTCAGGGTGTGGCCTAAGCCGCCAGGTGGGCATCCCCTGAGGGATTCTGGACTGTGAGGGGGGGCAGGCCTGGCTGAGGGATGCCCCGCCCCTCTTCCAGGAGTGTACGAATTTCCATGCACCGGGCATCTAGTTAACATATAAAAAGACATCCAACCTGCAAATCACAAAACCCAGTTGTCTCTTTATTTTACTTTAATTTTCTGCAGCCCTGGATCATGTTGTCACATTCTGTTGTATGTGTCTCTTTATCGGCTTGCAGGACATTCTCAATCATACTCCCTTGTATGTCAGACTAATTTCTTCATGTTTCTGCCTCCTGCCTATTCTTAATGCAACAGTTTCATTTATAAAGTTATTGTACACACCTTTTATATCCCAGCACTATGTGGCTCATGCATGACAGAAAATGAAAAGAAATAGTCCTTCTTGTGCTCCAAGTGCTCATGATCTAGTGAAAGAAGACAGGGACATAACAGATAAAATTTAGCATTATCTTTCTCACCCAATGATTCTACCATGCTAAGGCGATATATGCCCTCCTCTGTGAAACTTCCCCAAAATGTGTGTGTCGGCTGTCATACACAATCTAGGTTCTACAGGCACCACTCTTTATTTGTATCTGATTTTTGTGCAGAGGGATCAAATTTTCATATGGTCTGGGAAGAGAGAAAACAACTGAACATATCATAACATTCAGAGTCTACATTTTACAATGAAGCTAATATAATGTACTAGAGGCCTGGTGCATGATTTTCATGCACAGTTAGGGTCCCTAGGCCTGGCCAATGATCAAGGCTGATTTGTGGGGTGATCAGGGGTGCCCTCCTGGCACCTCCCTTGGCTAGCCTGGTGCCACCCATTTGCCAGCCCTGCCCCCCACCCCACCGCTGCTGGTTCCCTCCCTCTGTGGGGTAACTGGCAGGGTGATGGGGCCCCCTGCTTGCACCTGCCTTGGCTGGCCTGGGGCCTGCTGGCTGGGGGCAGCTCCTGCATTAAGCAACTGCACTGGTGGTTAGTACTCATCATTGTGACCAATCATTCTGCCATTTGGTCAATTTTCATATTAGGCTTTTATTATATAGGATAGAATTTTTAAAAATATTTATTGTTCATATTATTACAGTTGTTTCTCTTTTTCCCCCCCATAGCTCCCCTACTCCCAGTTCCCACCCCACCCTCTGCCCTTATCCCTTATCCCCCCTCCACTGTCCTCATCCATAGGTGTATGATTTTTGTCCAGTCTCTTCCCACACCCCCAAGCCCCTTTCCCCCTGTGAATTGTCATTCCACTCCCTTTATATGCCCCTGACTCTACTCTATTCACCAGTTTATTCTGTTCATCAGACTTTTTTTATTCACTTGATTTTTACGTTCGCTTGTTGATAGATATGTATTTGTTGTTCATAATTTTTATCTTTACTTTTTCTTCTTCTTCCTCTTCTCAAAGGATACCTTTAAGCATTTCATGTAATACTGGTTGGGTGGTGATTAACTCTTTTAGCTTTTTCTTGTCTGTGAAGCTCTTTGTCTGACCTTCAATTCTGAATGATAGCTTTGCTGGGTAAAGTAATCTTGATTGTAGGTTCTTGCTATTCATCATTTTGAATATTTCTTGCCATTTCCTTCTGGCCTGCAAAGTTTCTGTTGAGAAATCAGCTGACGGTCATATGGGTTCCCCCTTGTAGGTAACTGACTGCTTTTCTCTTGCTGCTTTTAAGATTTTCTCCTTGTCTTTTGCCCTTGACATTTTAATTATGATGTGTCTTGGTGTGTTCCTCCTTAGATTCCTTTTATTTGGTGTTCTCTGTGCTTCCTGGACTTGCAAGTCCATTTATTTCACCAGGTAGGGGAAGTTTTCTGTCATTATTTCTTCAAATATGTTTTCTATATCTTGCTCTCTCTCTTTTTCTGGCACCCCTATAATTCTGATGTTGGTACAGTTGATGTTGTCTAGAGACTTCTTACACTATCTTCATATTTTTGGATTATTTTTTCTTTTGGCTTTTCCAGCTGGATGGATTTTGCTTCTTCATATTTCATATCTTTAACTTGATTCTTACAATCCTCTAGTCTGCTGTTGGAGCTCTGTATATTATTCTTTATTTCAGTCAGTGTATGCTTAATTTCTAGCTGGTCCTTTTTCATATGCTCGAGGGTCTCACTAAATTTATCAGCAGTCTCTAGAATATTCTTGAAAAGCCTTATAATCATGGTTTTTAACTCTATATCCAGTCATTTGCTTTCCTCCATTTCTGTCATTTGCGACCTGTTTCTTTGTCTCTGCATTTTGTCTGCTTCCCTGCATTGACAGAGTGGTTTTAATCAGCTGTGTCTATGGTGGAAGAACTTCTATGCTGGAGACACACTTATGGGGCAAGACTTGTTTCAGTGGGGCTTTGGTGCCCACTAAGTCTGTCCCCTGAGTGCATCCCTTATGAGTCTGAGGAGTTGTAGACTGGGTGGTCCCACTCAGTCCCCTGGGTACACTGGCACTTGTATCTCTGAGGAGTTGCTATTTGAGCTTCTGCCTGGGGCTTCCCAGCCTTTTATATGCAAAAACCTCTGCTAGCAGCTTGGGTGGGGCGGGGTCTCAGGGAGTCTACAGGGTGGAGCAACCAGCTATGGCTAATTCTCAGCCCTGCACCAGGTCTCAAGCTGCTCTGGAGTTCCTCCCGGCGCCAGATAGGTGCCAGACAGTCCAGCTCCTCCCCGTATGATTCTGAGTCCTCAGAAACTCGCCTGGAACTGGAGTTCAGAGCCCTCGGGAGCTTGTGCTTCCCTTCCATATGAAATGCTGCCAGCCCCTTCCGCGAGCCCCTTTGCGCGCACCTCTGTAACTCTGCACTTAATTTCCACACTTCCTCTGCGTCTCAGCTCAGTCTCTTTCTAGTTGTAGAATTTCCACTCAGCCAGCCTTCCTGTGGGTCTGGGTGGTGTCCGTTTTTTCTTTTCATTGTGGTTTTGTAATAGTTGTGCCCAGCAGCAATTCCGGTGTTCATCTATACCACCATCTTGGTTTGCCCCTATAAGATAGAATTTTAATGCAAGTTAAATCAATGAGAAGGATTTCAAAAAGGGAATGGCAGTGAAACTAGGGGCTGATTATATTGGTAAGAGATGCTTGTTAGAAATGAGAGTAATGATAAAATATATATCTTGAAATGTGTAGGGAAATTAAGACTCCAAGAGAGGTATTGGCCTTTGCAATTTATAAACCTTGTTTCAAATAAATTAGAAATCATGAAGAAAGTGGGAACAATTTTAAAATATGAGCAAATTTAGCGTATAGAATGCTAAAATACATGGTTGTTGAACATATTAATTTTATCTCCTGCTCTTGAGAAATTAGCAATATTGTGAGGAAAACGATTAATACTTATATACCATAATTTTAAAATTACACTAAGTAGAGAGAAGTGAGTCAGAGATCATACGGATAGCTTACAGAATTCATCTTTTAATTGGAAGAACATTTGTATGTGGTCCTGATTTAGTTCCTGTTCAAAAAAGAGAAAAGGCCTTGAGAGAGGAAAGGAGTGGGGTAAAAGGTGTTTACGAGGGGGGAGGGGGAAGGGGGCATCTGCAATACTTTTAATAATAAAGATAAAATTTAGAAATAGAGAGACCTTTTATTTCCCACAATTTATAATGTGGCTGTAACTATGTGCATAGCGAGAAGAAGTCTCAGAAATTGTTTAATTCTTGTATTTTCCCACATTCTTCAGTTGCAGGTGAACAGCATATATTCACAGCATGGATAAGAGTACATTATTTTCACCATTTGCAAATATTGCTTGGCAAATAATATCCAGAGGGATGAAAGCATAGTGTTTTTAGAATATATTCAAAGATAAGGCTTCCCAAAACTAATAGTTATTCCAGTCACAAAAATTGACTATAAGTAACCTGACATGTGACATTTTCTCCTAATGTTTAATTTTTGGAAGATATAATCCATTTTTATGCATTATAAAATATCTACATTACTAAGTTTTATTCTTTTCTAGATAAAATGCTAGTAAGCATGTCTATTTCTTTGTGGTTGTTGAATAATTAAGTAGAGATCCCCAATTTTGAAAAATTCACAGTCTAGTAAAAGAAACATACATGTAAACAAATAATAACCCAAAAGGAAAAACAATAATGCTACGCAAATACAAAGGGGTGAGCAGCTTATTAAGACTCAGGGAAAGAAGCAAATGCATCATAGTTCTTTTAAAATATATTTTATTGATTTTTTTCAGAGAGGAAGGGAGCGGGAAAGAGAGTTAGAAACATTGAGGAGAGAGAAACATTGATCAGCTGCCTCCTGCACACTCCCTATCAGGGATGTGTGCCCACAACCAAGGTAAATACCCTTGACAGGAATCGAACCTGGGACCTTTTAGTCTGAAGGCCGACGCTCTATCCACTGAGCCAAACCAGTCAGGGCGCATCATAGTTTTTAAGGTTAATGATGAGACCGAATGAACATTGTGAAGAAAGACATTTCAGACTAATTCCTCCCAACCCATCTCCACCATTTCTTACAACTAATTTGATTCCTACTCATTGCCATGTCCACATTCTTATATTCTTCATTAGTGCTGAGTCTCCATGGTACCAAGTCAAGTTTCCACAAGCAGCTTAGTGAAGTTCACTCTTTCTTACGACCAAAACTTAAATCTTTCCAGGACTTTGATCCCTCTTTTAAATTTACTCACTTTCCTACTTCAATTACTTCTGTATATTTTTGCATAGAGTTTATCACCTATGAAAATCAGAAGTGTGGTTTTCCATTGTGGGCACAGTTGCCTAAAGACCCCTGTGATGGCCAAAACAATTTGCAAGTCATAAATATATCGTTTGCTCAGTAAACCTTGAGCCATATTTATTTCATATTTTTGTTAATCTTCTCTAGCTTCTGCTTTGGCTCAGCAGCTTCTCCTGTCTCCCTGGCCAGCACACTGGCTGGTTAACATGGTTGCTATATCAGAGCTTTCCTCACTCCTGCACACATAGGAACTATATTCTCTTTCCCTGCTGCCTCTGCTTCTCTGAGCTCTCTCTAGCAGGCGCCTGGTCAGTAACCTGTATATTATTCCAGAGACAAGGAAGTCTAGCTGCCAACAGTGACATCAATCATTTGGGTTGCAGAAGGGCATGGTGTGCTGTGTGTCCTTGCACCCCCTCATGGTATCTTGGCCTTGGGCACCCCGGTTAGGCTCATGTTCAGAGTGGCCTTGCCATTCTGGTGTATTGTCAAGGCCTCTGTGCTTCCATTGTTCTTGACTATCCTGGGACCCTGGCATGATTCCCACACTCATGCTACTCTTTCTCTCTTTCCCCTGATAGTTCAATCTGCTTTTAGTGCTATACACATACACTTTTCTTAATGAGAAGATTACTAAGATTTACACATCCTTCAGAGTGTGCCAAATGATCCAGGAATTGTATTATAATTGTACCCATGGACACAAATTTAAACTTGGTAGCATGAACCAAATGCGTTTTAAAATACCACTGACTTTTCACTTTCTTTTGTAACTTGAAAACGAAATATAATTTGCAAAATCCTTTTGATTCCAGATGGAAACTCTATTCTTTGAATTGGGGGGAAATGTTTATTTCTAAAGATTCAAGTATGGAATATTGGAGCCCCTTACACGTCCAGCACGGTTCAGGGTTCCTGTTCAGGGTTCGAGTTCTGAAGGAGGCCGCACACAAAATGAAGAGAGAGAGACTGGAAGAGAATCAATTTGGAAAATGGGGGACCAGGCGTGGCATCTTTCCTCTACCAGGGTAGATTGCCCACTGATGCCTGGGTCTCACCAGCCTTTTATTGAGTCTCTGAGAAAACAACCATATCCTTAGGCAGGAAATTCAGACAATAAACAGGCAGCAAGAATTTACATGTAAGTAACAAGTAGGGGTTTGCTTAAACTAACAATGTTTCAACTTAATGGGTGCATAGCTCTGACCTTTCAGAGCAACCAAGGTAGGTTAAAAACAATCAGTTTCCAGTAATGGAACACTTAGAAAAAATGTTAAGAAGAGAAAGTGTGTACATCAAGCTTTCTTTTTTCAAGAAACTCAGTTTAGCTACTTCAGTCCACCATTGTGTTTTATCTCTTAATCAGGTGCTCTTTGCATTTTTCTTTTTGAACATGCCTATGTATTCTAAGCTAATGAACTATGTAGTTACAACAGTGCTAAAAAGACAGACTTTCCAAATATTCAGGACTATTGGGATAACATAAGTCATTTTAATTGTCTAAAGCAGTCTCCTTAACCGGGTTTTCTGCTTCAGGTCTTCTAATTTCCCTATGGGTTTTTAACACCATGATGATTTTTTGTAATTAAGATTTATATACCTAATAACTTGAGTCTCACAAGTCAAAGTGCTGCTGCCCACACTACTGACAATAAACTAAGAGCTGTCCCTGAAAGGTTGGCTACATTTCTCAAGGTTGAAAGCAGGAGGCTAAGCTTTTCCTTATCATAAATATGCTCTCAGACCTATAATTCACCTGATTCATGAACAAAGGTTCGCACTCAATGGACTCAATATGAACAATTTTCCATTGTTGAAAGACATCAGATAAGGTAGAAAAACATGCAAAATATAACACTTATCACACCTTATCACACTATACCAGTAATTAAATTGGGACTCTTTTCCATGGGTAATGGAACAGAAAAATGCCTTTCACAGGCTAACTAAATAAATAAGTATAAAAGGTTAAAAAACAACAACAAACCCACTAAAAAACAAACAACTAAATAAAATAGTGCTACAAATTAACCAGATTATACTTCTGGCAGTTTGTTCCCACTACTTTGCTGTGTCTCATGAAAGGGATGATTGATGGTCTTTATTGCATAGTGGAGGAAGAAGCATGTAATGGCAGCTCTCTTAAAGAAGCAACTTTATAGGGAAGGGATGTTCACTTTAATTTATCTGTGTGTGAGTTGTAACTTAAAAATATGAGAGTTATACTCAAGATTTTGTTTCACTTAGCTTCTGAAAGACCTGAATGGTAATGTGCTTCATATTTGCTAGTCAGGGCTGATTTATTAACACACTTATCTTAACCTCTCATTATCTTCATTATAGACCACTGTTAAACTAAATGAAGGGAATTACTACAGATGATTTAAAAAATAAGTCAGATTTAGGTTTGGTATACTTCATATATTCAGTGTGTGATAGTTCTTTATCACAAAGTAACATATCCAAAGTTGCTGTAGAGATGATGAAAGTAGACAATCTTTGTTGTCTACTTTAGACTGTAAGTGAACTTCGGGGGGGCAGGAGTGGGGTGGAGGGTGTCAATGGGGCAAAAAGGGGGACATCTGTAATATTTTCAACAATAAGATAAATTAAAAAAAAACTGTAATGAATAAAACAGATGTAAAAAAAATCAATTACCTGACCCCCACAAAGCTCAAGATTTTCAGTCAGATATATATTATAATTATTTTGTCTTCTAGTTCAATACCATGGCATTTTTTAAAAATCACCTCTAACTTCATTCTTTGAATAAGATATGCAAAACTTTACCTCTCTCACCTTGTAATATCTCAGTTTAACATAGTAAATCTTTAGTTTTTATTCAGAAGCCAATCAGAACTTGGACTTGAGTGATAGGAACACCAAGGATTGAAGCAGTTAATTTTAGAAATAATTTTTGATTCAAATGTAACCCAAATTATTAAGCTCAATTTGCATGCCTAGGATATAACTTTTATACTTAAGTAAAGACACTATTAAGTAAAGAGCTTTGCTCTCTCCTTTCATTTGTTTATGCTTAAAATCTCCAAGATTTCATTAAGAATATTTGTTGCTGTAATTTGACAGATTGTTTATACTGATCTGCCTCTGGATCTATTTTTGTTCACCAGTTTATAATGGTTATTATTATCCATAGATGAGCGAGGACATGTGGTATTTTTCTTTCATTGACTGGCTTGTTTCACTTAGCATTATGCCCTCCATTTCCATCCATGCTGCTGCAAATGATAAGAACTCCTTCCTTTTTACAGCAGCATAGTAGTCCATTGTGTAGATGTACCACAGTTTTTTAATCCATTCATCTGTTGATGGACACTTAGGCTGATTCCAAATTTTAGCTATAGTAAATTGTGCTGCTATGAAAATAGGGGTGCATATATCCTTTCTGATTGGTGTTTCTGGTTTCTTGGGATATATTCCTAGAAGTGGGATTACTGGGTCAAATGGCAGTTGCATTTTTAGTTTTTTGAGGAAACTCCATACTGGAGGGTTGGGGGGGAGGGGGGAAAATAGATCAACCAAAAGGACTTTTATGCATGCATTTAAGCATAACCAATGGACAAAAATCACTGGGGGGTAGGGGAGGCTGGGGGAAGGGCGGGGGGAAAAAGAGTTATTTCTACTAATCTTTGTAATACTTTATGTAATTAAAAATATATTAAAAAATAAAATAAGTCAAAGAAAGAAAAAAAGAATATTTGTATCCTTTTGTATCCTTTTAATTAAATTTTTTTAAATTAGGAGCTATTTTTATGACAAACTAGTGCCCTGGTGCACGAAACTCGTGTACGGGGTGGGGAGAGTGGATCCTTCAATGCAGCCTGCACCCTCTCTAATCAAGGACCCCTGTAGGATTGGGCCTAAACTGGCCATCGGACATCCTTCTCACAATCTGGGATTGCTGGCTCCTAACTGCTCACCTGCCTGCCTGATTGCCCCTAACTGCTTCTGCCTGACTGCTTGATTGCCCCTAACTGCCTCTGCCTCAACCCCACTACCATGGCTTTGTCCAGAAGGAAGTTGGATGTCTGGAAAATGGCCGGTCGACACAGTCTAATTAGCATATTACCCTTTTATTAGTATAGATTCTTTCTTTTTTTCACTTTTTTTGTTATTGTTGTTTTGTTAATGTTCACCCAAGAATATGTTTCCATTGATTTTTAGCGAGAGTGGAAGGGAGGAGGAGAGATAGAGAAACATTGATGTGAAAGAGACACATTGATTGACTCCCTCCTGCATGCATCCTGACCAGGGCCAGGGATCAAGTCTGAAACTGAGGTAGGTGCCCTTGACAGGAATTAAAGAAGTGACTGTTCAGTCCACAGGCTGTTGTTCTATCCACTGAGCAAAACTGGCTTGGGCCTTTTGTTTCACTTTTATGTCCAGATTGTTTACTATGCTTTCTCCTCCAGAAAAATTAAATAGTTAATATAGTTTCAGAATCATAATAGCAGTCAATTAATTGAATTACATAATTTAAATACTATTGATTACAGAAATAATCTCTAATGAGCATACTATGACACTATTTCATTTGGCCTTTCAACCCATACAATAAATTTTAAGGATATTCAGTAAGAAATAAGATGTAGTATCATATACATGGGCATACATACACGCATGTAAGTGTGAAAATAATTATAATAAGAATACATGAAGTTTTCACATTTGAAAACTTCAAAAACTACAAACTTAATTTGAATCATCAAATCTAAAATTGCATATAGATCTTTAACATATCCAGGTTATTCAGGTTTTCTAATTTTGCTAAAATCCCATGTTTTATGATGTAAATATACTTTTAGGCTCAATCTATTATATCATTGCAGTATTTTTAAAATTTGTTTTACATGTTTTTACAGAGCATTAAACAATGGCTCATAGAAGAAAATACTTGCTGATTTAATGCATTTATCTTTGTTTCTTAGGATTAAAGCCCTCTATATTATGCTGGGAGTTCTCAGGGCATGGGCATGGGCATATATTTATACATATTTATGTATTTATGTTTTACCTGGAATGTTTGGAGTTAAATTTCTTTTTTTATAAAATATATATTTTATTGATTTCAGAGAGGAAAGGGGAGAGACAGAGAGAGAGATAGAAACATCAACGATGAGAGAGAATCATCAATTGGGTGTCTCCTGCATGCCCCCACTGGGGATTGAGCCTGCAACCAAGAGATGTGCCCTTGACTGGAATTGAACCTGGAACCCTCCAGTCCACAGGCCAATGCTTTATCCACTCCACTAAACCAGCTTAGACCAAATTTTTTAAATGTGAATTTCTTCCACATTTCTTATTGCTGATATCCCAAAAATTGAAAATTTAGAGTCAATTTTCATTTATTTTATTTTCAACTAGAGGCCTAGTGCATGCAATTCAAGCATGGGTGCAGTCCTTAGGCCTGGCTGGCGATCAAAGCCTGAGCATCTGGCATGGGAGGGCAGGTCCCAGCATTTCTCTGGCCCTGAGCAGCACCTGGGCCCCTGAGCCCCTGTGTGCACCCCTCCAGCTGAGTCATGGCACCTGAGTCCCCACGTGGAGTTGCAGTGAGTGTGGCCAGACCCCATAGGTAGGGTGCAGCATAGGCCTTTGGGCCATCCAGCAACACTGCACAGAAACCAGGCAGGCAGCACACTCTCTCCCAGCCAGCCTCACAGACTGGCTTCTGTGTGAACCCACAGGGAGCCCAACCAGCCCCTGCATTTCCGGCGGTTGTGGCCCACCTCAACAGGAAGCCCATTGCGTCCAGCAGTGCCTCCACTGCCACTTGTTGCCAGCACCTGTCACCGATGCCCATCATGTTCCATGCTGCCCCCTGGTGATCAGCACACATCATAGTGAGCAGTCAAACTCCTGGTTGAGGGGACAATTTTCATATTAAGCTTTTATTATATAGGGTGGTTTCCTAGTTAGTAATTATCTTCAGGAATTTCAGTGATAGTCATCTATATGCTGATTTTTTCAGATATGAGACATTTTATTTTCCATCAGTTAGACTCTAAAAGCAAACTGGCTTTCAGCTTATTATTTTATAATTATGTTATAGGAATAACTAACATATTCAATGTTACTTTGGAGATGGTCAAAGGAGACAATCTTTGTTGTCTACTTTAGACTGTAAATGAACTGGGGTCTGGCAGGAGTGGGGTGAGGAAGTCAATGGGGAAAAAGAGGGAATATCTGTAATATTTTCAACAATAAAGATAAATATTTAAAAATTGTAATGAATTGGACACTTCTAGAAGGATATCAGAGTATTTTAAGCATAGTGGTTCCTCTATGAATAAAATTTTTCTTGAGGTTTTAAATGTAGTTGCAGGGTTTGAAAAATATCTTAAAATTTAACAATTAAATATTCCAACAGCTTTTCTTATAAATTTTCCAAAACATGAAATCTAGAGATTATAGCTCATCATTCATTCACTGAACAATTATTTAATATCTACTCTATTCCAAATACTTTTTTAACTGAGACCTTATTTTGTGGTTGTTTTCTTGCTCGTGAGTAAAACTATCATTCTAAAGTTAAAATATAATTTAAATAGAGATGAATGATATGCATGAAACTTAACTATAGGGATGCTTCCAAGAGCTCTTCTTTTGCCCCTGCAACTCATTTCCTGAGTCCACACAGCCCAGCTGGCTCACTTCTGTTACTTTAGTGACTTTCTAAATATACTTTTGTTTGTATTTGTGTCTTGAGTCTAAATTCTTTCTTTGTCAGAACTCAAGTACACACTGAGGCTGCTAAACTGAAGTCTAATTGTCAGGACCATTACAGTTTCAAATAGGCTAGTTAACATCTGTTTTCTTTAATCTTACTTAACATAATTCTTTACTAAATTATGAAGAAAAAACTAGGTTTTTCTAATATTAACTGTCATGATCCTACAGATGGTAGCTCATATCTTAGCTTGAGGACCAGTGGATCAAAAAAACTTCTTGTGAAGATGGTAAGGTAGGTCAATGCCAGTAATTGCCACCTCCCACAACCACATCAAAATTTCAATTAAAATACAGAACAATCATCAGCCAGAATCTGGCTGAATGGACGTCCTGCAACTAGAAAAGTAAAGAAGAAAACACATCAAGACTGGTAGGAGGGGAAGAGGCATGTAACAGGCTGGTCTGACACCCACATGTGGTGTTTTTGTTTTTGTTTTTGATCTGGAGGTATATCTCCACTGCAAAGACCTCCCATGGGATACAAGGGGTACAAGCCCCACACCAGACCCACAGCCTAGGGTTCCAGAGCTGGGAAGAGAAGTCCCCACAACTATGAGCTGTAAAAATCAGTGGGGAATGTGGTTTAGTGACACAGAGGCTGCTGAAGACCCAGGCAGTTTCTCTTAAATGGCCAGTGCACAAACTTACATGGACTTCCTCTCTCTGGGCTCCAGCACTTGGGAAGAAGCTTGAAAGGAACCTGGGACATTCAGAGTGAAACTGGATTGTCTAGCATTGGAGCAAGAACTTGGGGGCAGCTTTCTGCCAGAGAGGGATGCTTATAAGGGGTCATTATTTGTATGTTAAGACTTTCCCCATCGTCACAGAGCTGACCAGCAGCCATATCTGAGTTTTCATCAGCCTAACTCAAGCTGTTCACTCTGCCCTGGTGATTCCCTGAGACCCTGCCCCACCCAATTTGCAGCCCCAACCAAGTTGTTTGCAATGGCTTTTTCTAAATGAATGGCCTGTCCTGGCTCAGGCTTCAGGCTTTCCTAAAATATCTCAAACAAGCAGCAGCTGACTTCAGTATGCCCCATACCTATTAATAAGAGGCCCAAGATCTGGCACTAGCACTAGCCTGCCTTGTTTCACAGCTGAGCCTTGCTTGCCTAGGCACTTCCAAAACCAATACAAGTAGCAGGCATCTGCAGATCATTGCCAGATGGCCCCAGGAAATGGCTAACTTTGTGCTTCCTGGAAGCCCCAGAGCCAATTATACCTGGTGGATAGTTTCAGATCATACCAAATTACAACTCTACACATCCACAAGCAACACACTCAACAGGCAGACTCACTGAGCACCAATGCCCCACTGAAGCAAATCCTACTCCATAGGGCTCTTCCACTGCAGTTGCAGTTGATCCTCACAGCCAATTGGCCTTAAGGTCAATTACTCCCAGAGACACCAACATCAATCAAGTCTCAACTACAACAAGACTGTGCACACAGCCCACAAAAGTGCACATAAAATACCAGCTCAGGTGACTTGGGAGGCTGAACCACTGGGCTCTAAAGGCACCTATTACACAAGGCCACTCTACCAATTCCAGGAGACATAGCAGCTCTACCTAACAAACACAGGGAAGCAGCTAAAAAGGAGGAGACACAGAAACATGTCACAATTGAAACAACAGAAACAATTTTCAGCGAAAGAACTGAATGAAATAAAAATAATCAAACTAGTAGACACAGAGTTCAAAACAATGGTTATAAGGTTGCTCAAGGATCTTAATGAGAGCTTCAAAGGACTTAGTGAGACTTTCAAGGCATTTAGTGAGAATTTCAAGGAAATTAGTAAAACTATCAAAGACATAAAAAAGGACCAGTCAGAAATTAAGCATACACTATTTTAAATAAAGAATAATTTATAGGGGGTCAAAAATAGAGTAGATTATTCCAAGAATCAAATCAATGGTTTGGAATATGAGGAAGCAAAACACACCCAATCAGAAGAGTAAAAAGACAAAAGAATAGATGGAACTGGAGAGCATAATGCTAAGTGAAATAAGCCAGTCAATGAAAGAAAAATATCACATGTCCTCACTCATCTATGGATAATAATAACCATTATAAACTGGTGAACAAAAATAGATACAGAGGCAGAGCAGCATCAAACAGACTGTCAAATTACAGCAACAAGGACAGGGAGGTTGGGGGGGTCAACCAAAGGACTTTTATGCATGCATTTAAGCATAACCAATGGACACAAAACCCGGGGGTGGGTAGGGGAGGCTGGGAAGGGCAGGGGGAAAAAAGATATATGTATTAATCTTTGTAATACTTTTTGCAATAAAACAAACAAACAAAAAGACAAAACAATAAAAATTATGAAGACTGTTAGCAGCCTCTGGGACAACTTAAAGCATACCAACATTCACATCATGGGGGTTCATGAAAAAGAAATTGATACGGTTAAATATAAAGAAGAAGAAGAGAGAGAAAGATATTGAAAACCTATTTGAAGAAATAATGGCAGAAACTTCTATCTGGTTTAAGAAGTAGACTTGCAAGTCCGGGGAGCATAGAAAGTCCCAAACAAGAGGTACTCAAAGAGGCCCATACCAAGACACATCATAATTAGAATGCCAAGGTTTAAATATAAAGAGAGAATTTTAAAAGCAGTAAGAGAAGAACAGTTAGTTACCTACAAGTGAGCACCCATTTGACTGTCAGCTGATTTCTCAACAGAAATTGCAGACCAAAAGGGAGTGGCAAGACATACTCAAAGTGATGAATAGCAAGGACCTAAAACCAAGATTGCTCTACCCAGCAAAGCTGTCATTTAGAAGTGAAGGTCAAATAGTTTCACAGACAAGAAAAAGCTAAAAGAGCTCATAACCACCAAACCAGTATTACATGAAATGTTGAAAGGTATTCTTGAAAAAACAGAAGAAGAAGAAACAGAAGAAAAAGACGAAGAAGAAGAAGAAGAAGAAGAAGAAGAAGAAGAAGAAGAAGAAGAAGAAGAAGAAGAAGAAGAAGAAGAAGAAGAAGAAGAAAGGATTTTAAAATGAACAATAAAATAGCAACAAATACGTATCTATCAACAATTAAATCTAAAAATCCAAATAAATGAGCAAATCTAATGAAGAAAATAAACTGATGAATAAAATAAAACCCAGAGGCATGGAAACATGGAACAGACTGACAAACTCAGAGTGAAAGGGTGAGTGGGGGGAGGTGGGAAGAGATTAATCAAAGAACTTATATGAATATATGCATTACCAATGGACTCAGACAATAAGGTGATGAATGCTTGGGCCAGGGTGGGAACTGGCTGGAGGAGGACAATGGGAGGAAAAAAGAGGACATCGGTAATACTCTCCACAATGAAAATTTTAAAAATATTCTTGTATAGTCATTGTTTCATTATTTTGATTTTGCTATGAATTAATGATTTAGATTATATTATTTAAATTGTTCATTTACTTGCTATTTGGGTACTTTGTTGCTTAAAAGCATTTTTATCTTTTTGGGTACAGGAAAAAGAAAGGAAGAGAAATAATAATAAAATAGTTAATCAACCAGTATATCCTGAGCCTAAGAGTCTTGGGTATTTATAAGTTGTGTATTGAATTGGGCTGCATGAAGAAACTGAGAAAAAGCTATCTGCTATTCTGCGTATAAAGACAACCTACATTTCCGTGTAATTTTAAACAATTGATACCTACTATAATATTGATATGGTTAAATATAAAATTTTCAACTTGATTTTTTTTATTTGTTCCATCTATTTTTGTTTTCCCTTGTGGTTTTCTGCCTTCTCTTTAATTAACTATTTCTAATTTGTTTTCTTTCTTTTTTTTTTGGCTTATTAGATATACCTGCTCTTAAAAAACTTTAGTGGTTGCTTTAAGGTTTATAAGATAGATCTTTATAACACATCATAGTCTACCTTTAAGGGTTGTTATACCTCTTTACACATCATAAGACCTTTAAAACAGTGCACTTCTATTTGTATGCTGCTGAACTTTGTGGGGTTCTAGGAAATGGGTATGTGGAAAAAGCCTTCTGTACTGTAATCAACATTTCACTTGTAAGGCAACAGTAAATTATAGATGTATGAGCATTATTCTGGAAATGCAAATGTTTTCTCCACAGCTCATCTGGGATATAATTCAAAATTTACCTGGGCTATTGTCAGGCAGATGCAGAGCATTGTTTATTCTTTTTTTTGAATATTTAATAACTATAAATTGGATTAATATATCCCTCAATTACAAACCAAACCCTTTACTTTTGAGAGTGTTTCTCTTTGCTATTCCAGAAAGTTAACTTTGTTAGTCATTAATTTTGTGCATTACTGCCTGAACTGCTTTGGCTCAATGGATAGAGCATTGGCCTGTGGACTCAAGGGTCCAGGTTCGATTCCAATCAAGGGCATGTACCTTGGTTGTGGGCACATCCCCAGTAGGGAGTGTGCAGGAGGCAGCTGATCAATGTTTCTCTCTCATTGGTGTTTCTAACTTTCTATCCCTCTCTCTTCCTCTCTGTAAAAAAATCAATAAAATATTTAAAACAATTGTGTGCATTATCACAGTTTTGGTGAAGGAAAAAGCAGAAGATACAATAAATTCATATATGGGATTATTTTTCTATTGATCAGAAATATTTATTTATATTTATGGCTGTTACAATTATATACACACAAAAATATTTGACATCATTTTTAGTGTCATTACATAACAATAAACACAACAGACTATATGGAAAACTGGACAATATCAAAGTTTAATGAACTTTCTCTTGCCTTTGTAAAAAGAGGCTCTTATCTTCAAATCTGAGCCAGACACATATTCAAGGAGAGAAGCACTCCCCGGTTCGCATGGAGAATAAGCTTAGGTGCTTTCGTATAGGATGTGTGCTAACATAAAATGTTTATAATAGATTGTTTGTCCTGCCCCAGCCCTGAAATTCAACTCAAAAGCAAATTTTGTTATGCAGGGCTTTCTTACAAAACTGCTTACACATCCGTCATTGTCCTTTGCAAGGCAAGCTTTAAGTCTGTACTATGTTTATTATGCAAATTCCTTTGCAATCTGTGATGCAGGTGCCTCATGCCTTTCAAAATTAGTTTGCATATTAAATGTAGCATAGAAAATGATGGCCCGCAAACTTTAGTTGCTTTGGTTTTAATGAGAGACTGTGTAATAAAACGTATTGGGTATTCAGGGTAATTTGCACACAATGGAAACAATTAATGAGAAATACTCTAGTACACCCTTTGTTTCGTACTGCACAAGTTGAAGAGAGCAGCTGTTACCCAAACATGTTTTCCTCGATCAAGTCATTTTATTTGAAAAATATTGGACAAGAAAACATTGTGCAATCCTTCCTAGAAGCATGCTTGTGTGACCGAGTTTTTCTTCAAATTTACTTTTTTAAGTGACAAAATTGCCTTAGGATGTCAAATATACTTTTCTTATGACTGCATAATGAGACTGGACAAATTCTTTGAGGAACACTTTACAGAAAACTAAATTATTGGAGCTTTTTTTAAAAAATAAATAGAATGAATTTTATTAAATAAAGTATAAATCATCAAATCAATTCATGCATAATTTCAAGCATTACAGAAAGGGAAATAATTGCTCTGGTGTTTGTTTCTATGATGAAAACTGACTTACATTACCATGAGTATAAAAATTTATTTTTAAAAATTCTTTTTTTAAAATTTGTTTTATTGCTTAAAGTATTACAACACATGTTAGATAGGTCTCCATTTTTTCCCCTTGCCCTTCCCCCCTCCTCTCCTAACCCCCAGTGTCTTGTGTCCATTGATTATGCTCATATGCATGCATACAAGTCTTTCAGTTGATCTCTTAACTCCCCCCAATCCTCCCCAGCCTTCCAGCTGTAGGTTGACAGTCTGTTCAATGCTGTTCTGCCTCTATATCTGTTTATGCTTATCAATTTATAATGGTCTTTATTATCCATATTTTTAAAAATTCTTGCATGTTATTAAGAAGTGGGGCAGAAGGAGGGATAAATAGGCAGAGCACAGAAGCTTTTTGGGGTGATAAACTCTGTATGTTACTTTAATGATGGATATATATTACTAGAGGCCCGGTGCACGAAATTCGTGCACGGAGTGGGGGTGGTGGGTGGTGGTGGTGTCCCATAGACCAACCTGCACCCTTTCCAATCAGGGACCCTTTGAGGGATGTCCGACTGCCCATTTAGGCCCGATCCCACCGTTGGGATCGGGCCTAAACGGGCAGTCGACGTCCCTTTCATAATCCAGGACTGCTG
>PVJC01028078.1:0-22813 GCA_004026665.1 Murina feae
CTGCTGCTCTGAGTCTCAGACTCTTCTCTGGTTGTAGGATTTACACTCAGCCAGCCGTCCTGCGGGTGCGAGTGGTGTCCGTGTGTTCTTTTCGTGGTTTTTCTGAAATAGTTGTTCACAGCTGCATATGCGGTGTCTACCCTATGCCGCCATCTTGTTTCTCTGGACGTATGTTTACTTTAGTTTGCAGTAAAAATAGCCCAAGTGTAAGTGAAATGGTGCAATACAACAGAACGTCGCTACTGGTTTCAGCAGGAATTTTCGATGGGTGTTTTTGGTTGGCAGGTGGGCTTCCTTTACACAGTGACTTGAGATCCATGCCTCTTTCCCTCTGGCACAGAAACTTGAATGTGTGCATCAGGGGGTGGGAACGGAACTTGATAAGGGCAGTTTAGAAGGACATCAGTAGGACCAGGGGGTTGTCTTAATTCGGTATCCTGTGCCCTGGGGTGGGCTGTTGGTAACAGACCCAACAATTGGGTTTAGATATTTGTGATACGATTCCTTGGTTGTCAGGAAGGGAGAATTATTCTTCCAGATGATAGCTAGAAATGGACAGCAGTAAAGCAACAATTAGTAAAAGCATGTACATGCTAACTTGTCCCACCTTTAAACTCACTGGGGATAGAAATGTTCCTTCGCTGGCACATGGGAGTATTTGCAAGGCAGTATAACAATTATTAAAATCCCCCCACAGAAATCGGCTATAGTGAATCCTCTTCACCGCATTACTTATCTTGCTTGGTGGTTCTGCTTCCCCTTTTTAAAAAAGAAACTTAAGATTCCCCAAGGGCTCACTCTTCTTCGTTTCCCTTCTCATTGGAGTGACAGCAGAGTTTTACGCTGGAACGATGTATCCAGCTGGCAATTCTGGGCACTTTGATTACTGTAAGGGGTAGAAAGCAAGACAGGGTCTGTTCCCTACCTTAAGGGTGTGAGATGCAAACCAGGAGATCCATCTCTCCAGGTCTTAATGAAGACCTGCAAGCAGGGCTCATATAATAGAGGAGTATGAGCAGCTGTGAGGTCTAATTGGGGCCCATATTCTCGTAAGGCTTATTGAAATTTGGCTAGTGATATGAAATAAATGGTGGCTTTAGCTATTTCTTTTTTAAACAATAGGTCAGAATAAAGGAAGAGTCTTCCATATAGGACCTCAAAGGGGCTTCATTGGAGTTGAGCAGTGGGGCTGGCTCAGGTCCTTAGAAAACACTCCACTTCTAGAGCTTTGAGGTCGCTGGGCTGCAGCACAGAATTACAGCCATGTGCCCTAAAATGACCTTGATAATGATCTTTCTTTTAGTTGCCCAGCTTCAATTCACTTTGCCCTATTTTAATGATTGTTTTTCTTTAAAAATATGTTTTTAATTGATTTCAGAGAGGAAGGCTGCCTCCTACACGCCTTTCACTGGAGATTGAGCCCACAACCGGGGCATGTGCTCTGACCAGGAATCGAACCATAACCTCTTGGTTCATAGGTTGACACTCAAACCACTGTTCAGTGATTTTCAACAGTGTGCTACAAGAAATTTTAGAAGATACAATACCTGACTATTGAGTCCGAGGCAGTGACCTCTTTTCCCCTGGGTTGTCAAATAAAATAAATGACAACAGCCAACACAACAGCGGAGCAGTGTGAATGGATCAAAATTATACCTACCTTTTTTGTCATCGGCAAAAAAATATATTTTTTGATGTGCCACAGAATTTTAGTAATCAGTTAACATGTGCCATGAGATGGAAAAGGTTGAACATTGCTAACTATTTGCATGTAGTATGTCAACTCTCGGCTCCTGCAGCTGATAGTTATAGGAAAAGCTCTGGCCGGAAGTGGGAGAGCTGAGCTTCTGTTTTGGGGAAAATAGACTCCAATCCACAAAGATGGAAGTACTTTACCCAGCTGCAGCATTCTTTAATTCAGTGCTACAGCGAGTCTCTGTACAGTCTGGTTGATGCTTTGCTTGTCTTGTCATTTAAGTAATGCTAAACAGAGCTCCCAGATAATGTTGTTTGCAAGAGGGCTGTGCGCTCCTATCCCAAAGAAAGAACAGCAAAACATGAAACTGAGTGAAACTTGTTTTGACAATTCACATAGTGCCATTTGCTGGTCAGACCTGAGAAAAGCAGCAAACTGTAAGTCATTGCGTCTCAAAGGACACGCACTGCAAACTACACTCCGCTAACCACGGCGCGAGGAGAATTAAGAAGGAACGTGACCCCTGATGGCATTCCGATAGCAAGGTGAGAAAACCACCACACCGGCCTCGCAGCTAAACAGGGATTTTACCTGTTTTATTATCTCAGAAATCAATGCCACACTTTACATTCCAAGTCTTTGTGGGAAAGATTAAATTGAGGTGATGCACTGAAGTGTCTTAGGTTTGATGAACTATGGTAGGAAAGCCACCAAGTTAACCCCCAGGCAGGTGAACACAGGGTAACCTGCAGCCTCGTGGTGCCTGAGCTGCTCACCTCAGGTAGGGCCCACACTTTTACCCCACAGTCTGCTCCCGAGCTGCTTAAGGACAAGCCAGAAATATGGAATAAAATGCAATCGACTAAGCGTGCGGCTGAGTGAAGCCGTGTTAGTCCTCAAAATGAGGACTTCAGCCCGGCTGGTGTGGCTCAGTGGTTGAGTGTCAACCTGTGAACCAGGAGGTCATGGTTAGATTCTCAATCGGGACACGTGCCCAGGCTCGATTCCCTGTGGGGACCATGCAGGAGGCAGCCGACGGATGATTCTCTCTTATCACTGATGTTTCTGTCTCTCTCTCCCTCTCCCTGCCTCGCTCTGAAATCAATAAAATCATTTTTAAAATTAGGACGTCAGAGAAGCCTTGCCTTCCTTTCCCACCCGAGACACACCCACTCTTCTCTACCCTGGTAGAGTAGAGTAGATGTCTTCTCGCACATCTGGCATAACCCTTTTGGGATAATGATTTTCTTTTTTTCCTACTGGATTGTAAGCTACTCCAGGGCCTCTTCGCATCTGGATTACAGTATGCATGTCTATGGAAGGCCTAAGGGGAGGAAGACAGAACGGAAAGAAGGACGGATGACTGCTTTGTGGATTTACAGCAGCAGTTTCCAGATTACTCAGGCCTCTGCTCATCCCCAGGTAATATAATGTGAATGCATTTTAAATAAATATTTAACTTTCAGGTAGCAAAATTGCTCACTAAACCACGTAGAAAAACCAGTCACTGTATGTAGAGGCAGGACTGATTTGGGTAAAAAAGATTGTGCTAGACTAAGCACCTACAGGGAACCTCAGAGGACCCGTGTCACAGAGGAGTCTTTGCTTAAGGGCGCTTTGCTCTGCCACTAAAACTAGCTGTGGGATTTGGGGGCAGTTGCCATACCTCTACATGCCTAAGTTTCCTAACCTACAAAATGGGAATAATGGTAGCACCTGCTGGGGTCACTGTAATAATTAAGTTACATGATGTATGTAAAGCCCTTAACATGCTGCCGGGCACACAGGGAGATAAGGAAATGAACGTTAGTGTTGCTATTATTACCTCTGTATTGAGTCATCAGTGGGCAGAGTTAGGGACCACAGAAAGTATTTTATTGGCCTCTAATTTGGCAATTATTTCTAGGTGGTTTTTTTTTTTTAAACCAAGACTATAGTTTAAGAGGCAGCTTCCTCATTTCATTTCCTTAACTTTCCGCTCTATATAAGTGCTCCCTTACTTATGCATCATCATTCTGCTCCTCTCAGAGATCTCAGGGGTCTCCCTGTGTGCTGAAGCTACATTTCTCCCTTTTTCTTTTTTGGCGAATTGCTTGCTCCCTTCTGCCAATGGACAACGCAGCATTTGAAATGCATGAAGGCACCACACCAAATGTTTGCTATATGGAAAAGATGGACACCATCCCCAGAATGGTGAGTTGGGGGCTTCCATCTTGAGATTATTTCCCCTTCAAACCTTCATGCACAACTCAGGAAAGAATCTCTTCGACCAGCTTTCCTCAGGGACCTTCCTCACCGAGGCAGCATCTCCTGCTCTCAGTATTTCCTGATTGGCCTTCTTACTCACAATCTCTGAACGCACACCTCCTTTAACTCTTTCATGGCCCAACGCTCTATGAATCGTTGCTCATAGTACTAGTGAGTTATTTATTGCTCCATATAATACCCTTATGCAATGTTAAATGGAATATGTTGATAAATGATTATGCTATACATATGCCATTTAGGAAGGCTAAAGTACTAAGGAAATTAGTGTTAGAGTTATTAGTGATCAGAGATAGGCCTGCTCAGGGAGAAAGGCCAGGAACTCAGAGGGCGATGGACAAGACATCTTGGCATCTGTGCTTATGAGTATCATTTTAATGGTCAGAGAACAAGGGTAAATTGGTCCAAGGATTATGATGTGTTTTCTCTTGGCAGCTTTCAGTAATGTGCCTGGTAACTCACCAAAGTGATACTATTATTTTCAGCACATATTTGTGACATGAAACCAGAAAATAGTAACATAGAAATACATGGAAATACTGTGCTCAGACTTGGTAGATGGGTTAGTTGCTCCTATAGGGAGGGGAGTTCCATGATGCTGTTTAAACAAAGGAGGGAGAGAACCTGAGACCTGCAGGCCAGTTCTTTCCAGGTAAGCTACTTATTCCTACGCATGTACCTGTACCTGTAAATGTAGATGTATGTTCTGGAATGAAAGAGTTCTTGGAAAATATCCTTTTAAAAAATATATATATTTTATTGATTTTTTACAGAGGAAGGAAGAGGGATAGAGAGCTAGAGACATCGATGAGAGAGAAACCATTAATCAGCTGCCTCCCGCACATCCCCCACTGGGAACGTGCCCACAACCAAGGTACATGTCCTTGACCGGAATCAAACCTGGGACCCTTCAGTCTGCAGGCCAATGCTCTATCCACTGAACCAAACCAGTTAGGGCGGAAAATATTCTTTATAACCTATTTAATTTTTAGGTGAAGAAACTGGTAAGTGAGAAAGGAGGCAATATTTTTTTAAAAAAATAATTCTTTATTTTTAAAAGTATTACATATGTCCCCTCTTTACCCCCATTAACCCCTTCCAGCCTGCTCCCATCCCCCTGTCCCAGGCCCTCACTGTCCCATTATCTGTGTCCATGGACCATGCATATATACATACAAGGTCTTTGGTTGATTTCCTCCCACTTAACCACCTTCCCTTGACTTTCTTCTGAGATTCTGCACTCTGTTCCATGCTTCCATGTCTCTGGACCCACTCTGTTCATCAATTTATTTTGTTACTTAGATTCCACATATGAGTGAGACCATGTGATACTTGTCTTTCTCTGACTGACTTATTTCACTTAGCATGTTCTCCAGATCAGGAGGCAGTATTTTCATGCATCACGAGTAGAGAATGATGGCTTAATTTTTCCTAATTTGCTAATCTCTCCTAGGAAAAGAAGAAGCAGTGGTCATTGATGAGTGTTTTCCTGGTTTGTCTCTTGGCCTGCACTGTTACCACGGCAGTGGGAGTCCTGATCCTCTCCTTGGTGTATATCAACAACTCTCAGCCCCATTCGGAACCCAAACCACAAACAACGACTCCAACACTGCAAAAAGCTGTTGACCCCAAGTTCCAGTTTCTTAATCATTTACCTAAATCCAAGGTATGAATGACACACATTAGGAAAAGCATCATCCACTCTCAATGGCTATTTCAAAACAAAGTTTCCATTGTGTTTTTACTAAGCTTTGCTCTGTCTTCATGGGGAAGAATCAGGTGTGTTCTCTCTGCATGAAGGGAAGGGAGAGATAGGGAAGAGGGAAAATTGAGTTGATATTGGTTCCAGGCAGGTCTTTTCTTTAATAGATGGATAGTCCTCTGTCTGGCTAGAGGGGAGAATTTCAAATGGACAAATAGAAAGCCCTCTTTTTTCTTGTCAAGATAGGTATTCTTTTATTTTATTCTAGAGAGAGGAAGGGAGAGGGAGAGAGAGAGAGATAGAAACATCAATGATGAGTGAGAATCATTGATTGGCTGCCTCCTGTGTGCCCCGCACTGGGGATTGAGCCCAAAACCCTGGCATGTGTCCTGATTGAGAATCAAATTGTGACCTCCTGGTTCACGGGTTGATGCTTCACCACTGAGCAACACCAGATGGACGATAGGTGTTCTTTTTATGTTTAACAGGGACTAAACAGAGAGCACAGCCTGTACCACTATGGTCATTCCTGGTGTCTTGCAGACCTATCCTTCTCTTTCCCTTTTGGAATTCCACTATTCCCCTCATCTCCACTGCCTTTCCTGTTTATGACTTTTCAGGTGTTTGAGTTCTCTGGCGGTGCAATCCAGTGGGCCCGGTACAGGAACAATATCAAAGACTATCTCAGCATCGAAGAAGAGGCCTTTGGCAGCAGCTTGAACAGCCAGAGGTCACAGATGACACTGGGGACCCTGAGAATAAAAAGCAAAGGCCTCCGTGCCCCTCACTGGCACTTTAATGCAAATGAACACGGCTATCTCGCACAGGTATAATCAGTTTGCCCCATTCTGTACTTCCGCATTTATGCTGGTATGTTGTATCCTCAAGTTATTATCTTAGTTGTTGCAAAAGTTGCTTAAGTGATAGACAACATCCAGGCTTTGGCTAAGCACTCAGATTAGTTAGCAATGGCTTGAAGTATCCATCTGTTTGTTTTAATTACTTCTTTTTAAAATTGATTTTAGAGAGAGAAAGGGAGAGGTAGAAGGATAGAAACATTGATGAGAGAGAACCATCAACATTGATTGGCTGCCTTCTGCACTCCCCCTGCTGGGGATTGAATCAGCAACCCGGGCGTTTGCCCTGACTGGGAATGGAACCTGCAACCTCTTGGTGCACGGGTTGATGCTCAACCATTGAGCCACACCATCCTGACTGTTTTAATTATTCTTGGCATCGCTTTGAACTTCTTTCTTCAGTATGAAATAATTTTTCAGACACTGTTCTTAAAATAAGATCACTGTTCCAACCTTTGAGCCAAAGCTAAAATTGGTGGCTCGGATCTAATGATCAAAGAGAGGGCAGCTTTGCTCTAAGGATAAAAGCAGCACTGGATGACAAGCCAGTTTGCAGATGTTCAGCCCGGAGTCCCTGAGATCAGGCCAATTGTGGTTCAGAACTGTTGGAATTTTCTGGAAGTCAATTGAAATAGAAAGAGTTGGAGGTGAAATGAGTGTGCTTATTTGAATTTCAAATATTTCTATATTTCAGACTAGGGACCCAGTAGTGACTAAAGCCCCCCTAGAACTTACAGAATCTGGTCTTACCCTAATAATCTTATTAATTGGTCCGCCAATGTTATGTGATATATTTCTGTTGTTGTTAATAAAACTCCTCTTTTATTTTTGACAATTCATTCAAATTTATAGTTTACAACAGGAAAAGATTAGAGTTTCACCTGCCTAAGACAATCCTTTTTATTTCTCATAAAAGAATAGAGACTCAGGAAGATAAAGATAAACTGTAGCTGTAGTTGTTGGCTAGACTGGGACAAAGTCCATATTTTTTGACTCCTTGTCTTTTCCACATGTATAAAATATGTAAAAGAGGATAATCTTCAAAGGATTTTTGAGCTGAGTATTGACAGAGTGGTAGGCAGAAAGAAAGGCAGTTAAGTGAGTTTTCCTAGAAGGGGCGGGATGGGGGGGGGGGCTCTAAAAAACAAAGTCCAAGCCAGAGGAATTAATCTGGAGAATGTATCACAGATCAAAGGCTTGGGATTCAGCTCAGCAGAGTTTATGACCCGAGCTTCTAAATGTGGGCTACAAGGTGATCAAAAGGTACAGACTTCCAGTGATAAAGTAAATCAAGGGGGTGTAATATACAGTCTGGTGATTGTAGTTAATAGTACTGTATTGCTTTTTTGAAAGTTACTAAGATAGTAGATCTTAAAAGTTCTCAAAATTGTAAGTTCTCAAAGTTATAAAAAATTATAACTTTGTGTGGTGGTGGATGTTAACCAGACTTATTATGGTGATCATTTCACAGTATGTACAATTATTGACTCTTTATGTTATACACCTGAAACTAATATAATGTTATGTGTCAATCTTAAAGAAAACGCATGAAATAATTCAACTAGAAAAAATAATGTGGGCCAGCATATTCTCTAGATGCCAGGAAATCTAGAGTCACTCACTCTCATGATCAGGGTAAGGAGCAAGCAACAGGCACGGAGGAAAGCCCTCATTTGCACACTCACCCAGGGAGATGGCTTTTGCTTTGGGGTATCTCCATGAGAGCTTTGGAATGGGTGATCCTGAGAGAAGTGGGCAGTGTGGTGACTCATGGACCTGCCGTGGGTGTCCCATTGGCCACTGTGCTGTCTCTGCTCTGTCTGGAGTAGTTGATGCCCCAATAGGAATAGATGCATATTTTTGCTGTTGGGGGCATGTGGACTTGGAGAGAGCTCTCTAGTGGTTCACCTTTCTCCTGCATCTTTAATACCCATTGTTTACATGTCCGAACAGAGAGAATAAAGATTTCCTTTTCATCCACGCTGGTGGATGCTCCATTATGTATCCACGAGTCTCTACCTTCTCTACCTAGTTCACAGGATAATACTAAGGAACAGAGGAGAGAATGAGAGAAAAGATACAATTCTGTATGAACAGAATCAAAGTATGGTGCGAATTAAAAATATAGGCTTTCCCCCTTTCTCCTCTCCCCTCCCCGTCTCTGGCAACCGCCATTTTACTCTCTCTTTCTAGATAATTTGATTAAATAATTTTAACTGGGTGATTTGACTAGATAATTAAGTTTTAGAGACCTGTTACACAACTTGTATCTATAATTAATAATGCTGAATTGTACACTTAAACATTTGTTAAGAGGGTAGATCTCATTTTGGGTGTTCTTACCACAGTTAAAAAAATCTGTAGACTTTAGAGCTGGACTGCTTAGGTCCAAATGCCAGCTTTGCCATCGATTAGGGAAAACTATATATTCTCTCTGGACTTAGTTTTCTCATCTGTAAAGTGATGGTAATAATAGAAGTTGGTTCACAGGGTTGATATAAGGAACTTGAGTTAAATCAGGTAAAGTACTAAGAAGACTACCTGAACTGAACACAATAAAAACACTAAGTGCTAGTATTGTTAATTCTATTATTAAAATTTTATGCAGACTTTTTCTTAACTAAAAATACATACACAACCGTATTTATCTACACAAACATGCATGCTTATGCAATTGCATATGAGCCTACGTGTCTGCAGTCTTTAAATTCTAAAGCATGTATTCTCAATGGGGGCAATATTGCCCCCAAGGAAGCATAAACTGGTTTGGGGGGGGGGCAAAAATACTGACTCTTTTTATGTATTAAAGTATAATATATGTACAGCACATAAGCAGTAGGGGTATATAGTGTACAGATCTATAGTATATCTGTAGTATTAAAATTTCGCGAGGTGGTGATTAGAAAAAGTCTTAAAATGTTACCTTAGGGAAGGAGGTAAAGGAGGAAGGTTGAGAATTGCCCTAAGGTGGTGCTGGATATGCTTCTCTGTGTGTGTTTCAGGGGACAGCATGGATCGGGGTGGTTGACGATGGTCACGTCGTTACCACGTACAATGTTACCGCTGGCCAGGTGATCTTCTTTCCTAAAAACACGCTTCACTGGATAAAGAACGTGGGCGACGAAGACTGCTTTTTCTTGCTCTTCTTTTCCACACACGATGAACTCCAGACACTGGATGTTGATGATGTCTTTTTTTCTACACCCGAGGACATTGCTTCCAGGTCACTTAAGGTCTGTACTGAAAACTGCATGCCAGGATGTGGGTTCTCGTTACACAGGCACAAAGAGAGCATGTGTGTTCGTGTGTCTAGGGCAGCCATCAACCGTGGAACAGTTGGCTAATGAACTCAGAAACATACCTTGTGTTCCCACTAAGGATATGAAACTTGTTGACATTGAGTGTCTATACTTTCCTTTGTGAAGGACTTCCATAGAAAACTGTGATACATTTGGTAGAAAGGTTATAATATAGTTGATAAAAATTGCTCTAATCGTCATCTCTGAAATGCCATAAGCTAATAGAGGGAGAAGTTTGCTACAGATGATGTTGTGTTTTCTTGATCTAATGTAGAGGACCCCACCATTTTCCTAAAGAACAGCTGGTTTGGGTCTCCTCAAATATTTATGTTATCATTGGAGGGGTCACTCATAACACTGGGTGCAGAGGGTTGGATGTGGAGGCTGACATTGCAAATGAGTGATCAGGAGAATTGGTGATGGGCCATAACTGGCAGTTAAAAGGGGTTCCATGGAGAATTTAGAAATCTGTCTAGTAAAGTCCCAAGGTCTATTTTGCCGCAGACCCGGTCTCATATTATAGGGAGAAGAAATGAATTATTAGGGAGAGTATCGGTAAATGTGGAACCCATAGGAGTTTTTATTGACTATAAAATACCAACACATTAAAAATCAAAATACATTGAAAACTTGGAGGATTTTCATAAATATCACAAGTCAGGCTAACTGAGGTCAGCTCTTTTAACTGGGCCACTGGAAACCACAGGGTGCCAATACCACCCTACCCTCAGCTACCCACCCTTTTATTGCTACATTTGTAGGATGTGTCACTGATATCTTATGTGGTTTCTTATGTTTTCAGCCTGAAGGCGGAATCAATTTTATTAGGTCATTCCACAAGCAAAAAGAGGACCAGGCTGTGAATCTTCCTTCCAACCTGGCAGACCTGGTTATGAATCCCAGTTATGCACAGTCTCCAGACAGCCTTGTGTGGAGATTCTTTTATGACCTTAAAGGTATAGTATGTTATTTTATGCAGCCTTTTTATTTAAATATTTATATAGGTGATGATATAGGTGTATTGGGCTGAGATGTATTTTTTTTTTTTTTTAACAATGGGTCACAGTCAAGAGAAGTTTGAAAAAAAATATTTTTCAACACAGTAAGAAATGTGAGAAAAGGCCTGGAAGCAAACGAGTACATTGCAAAAGATTTCAAAGTGTGAGAGTGTGTATTGGGGCTGTGGGAGGGGATTATAGGAGAAGAAGCTGATGAGAGATGAGGGGTCCAATTCTGTAGGTTATTTTGCAAACGAGTTTATATTTTATCTTGATGGAAAAGAAGAACAATTAGGGCTTTTAAAATAGAAGAGTGACACAATAATGTATATTCATTTACTCATTTACTAGAGACCCAATGCATGAAATTTGGCCCACCATGGCCGTGGTCGCGGGGCCGCCGCTACCTCTGCCTCAGCCCCCCCTGTCCACTGCGGCTTTGTCCGGAAGGAAGGATGTCCAGAGGGATGTCTGGTCCAATTAGCATATTATGCTTTTATTATTATAGATTTATTTATTTATTTGAGACATAACTGACATACATTATATGAGTTTTAGGTGTACAACATAAGGATTTGATATTTGTATATATTGTGCAATGATCACAATAAGTCAGTTAATATTGTCACCATCATACAGAACTCTTTTTCTTGTGGTGAGAACTTTTAAGCAACTTTCAAATATGCGATACAGTATTAGTAACCATAGTTGCCATGTTGTGCATCAAATCTGTACCTTTGATTTCCTTCACCCATTCAATCTGTTCTCTGTATCTATGAGTTTGTTTTTTTTTTTTAAGATTTCACATTTAAATGAGATTATGTAGTATATGTCTTTCTCTGATTTATTTCACTTTGCATAATGCCCTTGAGGTCTATCCAGTTACAACTGGCAAGGTGTTTTTTTGTTTGTTTGTTTTTGTTTTTATGGCTGAACAATGTTCCATTGCATATCTGTACAACATCTGCTTCATCCTTTCATTAGTCGATGGACATTTAGGCTGTTTTCATATCTTGGCTATTGTAAATAATGCTGCAGTGAACACGGGGGTGCAGATATCTCTGAGTTAGTGTCAGTTTTGTGATTTGAAGTGATGGCCAATCCTGCTGAATTGTGGAGAATGGATTGGAAGGGGCCACTGAGAGGCAAGGAGATGAGTTAGGGACTCTCCAGTCCCTCAGATAGGGATGATGCTGGCCTGCACTCTGACAGTTGTGAGAGGGAGAGAACTGTTATGAAGCAAAGTTTACTCTCGGTAAACTACTCAACCGACCTAGGTTTAATTTCATCACTCATAGAGGTAGGGCTGACAGGATGCAGGTGACTGACTTGAAGAGCAGGTTGGTACTTAGGGTGACTCTCAAGTTTCCTCGTCAGGTCCCCTGAGTTGAACTGTTTTGTCTTAAAGAGGCCACTGTTTGCTAGGTATTTCAGGAGCGCTTGGGAGGCAGGATAGTACCTGAGCACATCCGGTCGATATCTTGGGGGCACATAGGATCTGGTGTCAGCAGTTCCCACCACATAACGTTTTGGTGACTATAGAAGAGCTATGTCCTTTGTAGTACGATTTTGAAATATTTTATCCTATTTTATTTTTAAACTTCATCTGACTCAGGTTCAAAAGAGTATCGATTTCCAGGAGGAATAATACAGCTGGCACAGTATTGGAAAAATGAAAGTGGACTAAGCAATAATGAAAAAATTTTCAGTAAATTCCTGAATCAGGTAATTGAGAAAAATGTTTTAATCATTATTAACATGGATGAAATAAGATATTTAGATTGGATTCAGCATTCTTTTGGACAAAAAGAAATAGAAAGTTGTAGCCAAACATTGGTTGATTTGATCAATGTACACTATTATTTGAGGACTGCATGTGGATTTGGGAACTTAATTTTTTTGGCATTGATAGTTACATTAACGAAAAGCCTGGATGCTTGTGAAATATTGCTTTTCATTAGCCTTAAATGCTGTATTGCATTATGACCAATAGGGCAGCTATGGTTTTAAATTTTCTGATCTGTCGCTGTGTGACTCTCGGTAAACTTTTCAACCAGCCTAGATTTTAATTTCATCACTCATGAAATGGGGAGACTACTACTACTACCAACCTTACAAAACTGTTATAAGGAATAAGTAAGATAATACATATAAAGGACATAAAATATTGCACGTCTTAGTGAGGGCTTCATAAATATGAATTATAATTAAATTAATTGCTATGTTGCTGAGTAAGATGTTGGCTAAATAACTGGGTTTCATTTTTCTTTTTTTTTTAAGCATGAAAATGCCCTCGCTTTGTGTACACTCAGGATTTACAACAATGGATTGAGACAGCCTCATTTCCATTTTAATGCAAATGAAATGGGATATGTGATAAGTGGATGTGCAAAGGTAATTTTTCTGTGAACAGTTTTATTTTTTTTAAACTGTCCCTCTAATGCAGAAAGAAGCAAACGGGAGGTGTTTCTTTATTTTGGTTCAGCTTTTGGTAACATCGAAGGGCTGGGTGCTAATGCCTTTCTGGGCACAGTTTTTAGAGGATGCCATGCAGGCTCTGGGGAACAGCATCCAAGTGTTAGCGTGAAGAGAGGCTGCGAACATTTCAGAAGTGATACAGAGTTATCCCTCGTGGTGGAGGGTCTGGAACACCTGCTTACGTTTTAGAGTTTTGCATTCTCAGGTAACGCAAGGGTTTAATGTGCTGCCCTTTGGAGAATGTGAGGTGACTGTTTGCTTCTCAGTACAATGCGAGTCAGGGTGACTGGGGAGCGTGAAATGCTGGGAGAGTGGCCACGGGTCCCAGTTTACCCAGGATCCTCCTGGTGTACACTTGTCTTGGTGAAACTATCAACAGCACCCCCTTTCACTCTTCAGAGAGTCTTGATTTGAATGATCAATTATATGGTTCCCATAATAAAAGTCAAACTGAGTAGGCTGTTACCACGGTGATTTGGGTTCTGGACTTTCATAGGGCTCCCTGGGGAAACCTACATGGTACACACAGGTAAAATGGCCTTTTCTGGCCTGTACCTGTCTCAATCCTGACAGAAAGACTCAAACCAGACTTCACCTATTATATCACCTCACCTATTATATCATTCGTAGCAGAAGTTTTGTTGTATGGTTTTGGAGGTGAAGGAAAAAGGCATTGTAATCACTTACAAATTCTGTTTCAAGAACAGATTTTATTTTTGGTGTGCTTGTGTGCGTGCATTTGTGTGCGCACTTAATCTCTACATCTTTTAGGGAAGACTGTTAGGATGCTGCTCCCCTAAAGACTGCATTTTCCCAAACAAGTAAAGAGGAAGGCAGGGGAGTAAAACACTCAAATTGAAATCCTTTGCCTAATTAGGTAACTACGTGAGGGTAATTTATAACCCTTAATTAGCGCACGGTGATTGAGGCTCTTTTTGCATGTTGTTCTGCAGTATGGAACTCGCTGACGGCATTTTGAGGAGCATTTTCTTAAATAGAGTATCTTTTGATTTTTGTGGGACTACCTCTTGGAGATAGGAGATTTTATGCGAAGGGTGGTCTCTGTTTTCTGCCGTTTACTCTTTCTAATAAGTCTCTTTAAAGTCACAGGCTTTTATTCATCTGATCTTCACTATTAATACTTATCTTTAATGAATATTTGATTTGATTTGCTTCGCTTGAAGATGTTTTTTTCTTCCTTAGGTGGGCATTATTAATACTCGGGGTACCACAGAGTTTGATATTCACGTTGGCGATGTGATATTTTTCCCCATTGGAACCCAGCACTACATCAAGAGTGCATGCGATGAGGATTTGCTTTTCATTCTTGCCTTCAGCACCAGAGACCAGGTGAGAATAAACTCGCTTAAGAGAGATTTGTACTAATCTTTGTAATACTTTATGTAATTAAATAAAAAAATTTTAAAAAAAGAGAGAGATGACTAAGTGCTGGGGACGGGCAGAACACGCTGCTAACCAACGTATCTGGACTATAGGGGGCCCTCAGTCAATGTGTGTTGAATCAGCGCATAAATAAATAAACTGGCAGAGCCAATGTGAAAAGAGAAGAATCAAGTAATCTTTTTATTTGGTTATAAAGGGATTCAATATATCACCTTCCCTCTTAATCCCCCAAGTTCTGAACCAAGAAAAAAAGACCAAAGCGTCATATATAGAGATCCATGATGTAATTTTTCTTTCTAATAAAGCAGATAGTAGAGAATGTGACTAATATCTTGGGAAGGTGGGTTTTTAATATTAATTTCTGGAACTGGATTGGCTTCTCCAAGTTGAGGCAGGGCCTGTACGCCTTATAACATAAAGAAACAGGGCATGCTCTTTGAAGCTTTGCAGCTTCCAAGCATAAAAGGGTAAGCTAAACTGAGCATGCCCAGTTTATTCGTCCAGTCTCTGGCCGTAGAGCAGAAAAACTACTTACTTGGTGGACAGATTCACCTCCATCCTGTGCCTCCGGGCATGGTGCTCTGAGAAGTTCTGTCACTAGTCCCTGCTGACAGGAAGACAGATAGTCCTTTTCCCTCATCAAAAGGAGCTCTCTCTCATGGAGGTCCCTCCTAGAGAAAGCTTCCGCTGTCCCAGCACATGTAGCCATCAGTCAGACTTTCCTGGTTCTCAGAGTTGAAAAGGTGAGCTCCCCACGGCATGGGAAGACCAGACCCACAAGGTGAGCATTGGCAGGAATTTGTAGCTGGGGAGTCACACAGCCAAGTACCCACCATTTTGTAAGTGTCTGGAGGCTGTAAGGTGTCTGTAGGAATCTGAGTAGGTCAGTGCTGATGCTTCTTTTGTTTTCCATTGTCAGCTACAAACCCTTGACATGGACGACTATTTCCTGGCCACAGCAGACCACATCCTGGCCCAGCTTTTCTTCAAGAAACAAAGCGAGTTTAAGAAGATCCCCAAATTCAAGGAGGACCAGGCAATCAACCTGCCTTAGGCTTGCTGATGAGTTCATGTCTGTTCTTCATTTGTCGTCATTGTTTTAAAGAAGGACTTGTCTAAGGAACCTGGAGCTCTTCACACAGTGGAAGGGGGGACTCGGGTGCGAAGCAGCCCTGTGGGCTCCCGTAGCTGACAGTGATCGCAGGCAACTCATGTATAGTCTGTGCAGAGTAGTAGGTCCACAGAGGACACCCCCAACAGATGACATTATATTTTTGTATGGATTTTAGTATATGTGCATATATTTGTTTATTTTCTCTTTTTTACTTCAAATTTATTACTCCAAATGAAAAGCCATTCTTTTAATTCACATCAGTAAATCTTAGTACCATGCATGTTTATTTTTATTTTTTATTCATCACTCATGGGCAAGGACAATAGTGTGATGATGTGGGGGCGATGGTCAGAGGTGGAAGAAGGCATAGAAGGGATAGATGGTGATGGGGGAAAACACGAAAAACTTTTCTGTAAAATATAACCTTCCCACCTCCCCTGAAAAAGGGACTTGATCACCATCCAGGAGAAGGAATATGCTTAGGAAGGTGCAGGAAATAGCACAAGGCAATGGGTGTATGGAAGGAGGATGTAAGATAGAGGGGAAAAATCATAAGAGGTAAATGCATAGACAGATTTTTATGTATGAACTAGAGGCCTGGTGCATGAAATTCATGCAAGAGTAGGCCTTCCTTTCCCCAGCTGCCAGCACCAGCTTCCCTCCGGCACCCAGGACCCGGGCTCCATTAGAGCCCCAGCTTCATCAGGAAAGAACGTCTGGAAGGATGTCCAGGCTAATTAGCATATTACATTTTTATCATTATAGATTTTGTTTTGAGAATTCCTTCATATATTATAAACCAGTTCATGTTCTATTTTCTTGTATCAGGAAGTATTGTATCAGGTTACTGTGTGATCATTTAATAAAGATTTTATGCATCTTTAAATATATTTTTTTGCCATTATAATTTTAAATGCAATCTGTCCTTACAGTTTTATGTCTTTGAAGCATTATTGGATTTCCTCTATGCATCTTTGAAATATGATTAGGAATACAACTCACTACGTACTTTTATAAATCTTAAAAATAAAACTCTAACAAAAACAATTTAATTGGAATATTGTCGGTATTTTATGGAAAGATATGTTCTTAACTTGCATGTGGCTGTTCTAATTTCAGTCCTTTTCCTCTTTTTGGAATGCTGATTTCTGTTTTTTAAACCATTTTTTTTTCCTCTAGGGTAACCCGTTAATACTCAAGTGCTTTTAGGCTTTTTGGTATATTTACTTTATTTATTACCAAATCAATAGATTGAAGGGTGGATTGCCAATCAGACTGATTATTCACTGCTCCTCATTCTAAAACATCTTACATTTGACTAAAAACATCTTTTAAAACTGAACACATTGAACTCATCTTCACCATTTTAATTTTTTAATTTTTAATTTATTTTTGGTTAATCTTCACCTGAGGATATTTTCCCATTGATCTTTTAGAGAGAGAGAGAAAGGGAGGGGGAAAGACGGAGAGAAACATCGATGCAAGAGAAGCACATTGATTGGTTGCCTCCTGCATGCACCCAGGGCAGGGCCCAGGTTGGGGAGGTGCCTGCAACCACAGTATGTGCCCTTGACCCGAACTGAACCCAACTCGTTGGTTCACAGGCCAACACTCTATCCACAAAGCCAAACAGGCTAGGACTTCCACCATTTTATACACACATTTGATTCATTTGAAACATTTTATGAATTGTATACATAAAATGTTTTAAAAATATTTAAAGAACTGTCTTTCAATAGTAGCTTTGAATAATTGAATGGAAAGAATCAATTTAAATAGAGGAATCCCAGGGTAGGAAAACAACCCCTGAATGTTCCTTATTGTTTTTACATAGTAGAAGATGGTTATAAAAGCTTCTTTGTTCACACTCTCATACTTTTCTGAGAAGAGTACTTTTTATCACCCAATTGATTAGGAAAAGAAATATAGTTATTGTTACTGTAAACTTACTTCACAATGACCCTAATTTCTCAATGTTTGAAACAATTCAGGGTTATACTACCAGAGGCCTGATGCACAAAATTCTTGCAAGGGGCTTGATCCTCACAGCCCCTGCTGCCTCTGCTTGCCCTCACGGTCCTGGCTTCATCTGGAAAGTCATTCGGATGGTTGTTCTGCTGTTCGGTCTAATTAGCATATTAGCTCTTTATTATATAGGATTGCTTTAAAAAATTAAAAAAGAAAGGCAGGAGGGGGGAAGCGACACCAATTTGTGCTTTCAAATTGTACACAAGTTGTACACAGAAATATTGATCGGTTGCCTCCTTTACATGCCCCAACCAGGGAGGAACCTGCAGCCTGGCTATGTGCCCTGACTGGGAATGGAACCTGTGCCTTTTTGGTTTATGGGACGACGCTCCAACCAACTGAGCCACACTGGCCAGGGCACATTTTAACACTTTTTAAGTGTACAATTCAGTGGCATTAACTACATTCATATTGTTGTGTAGTCATTGCCATCATCCATCTCTAGAACTTTTTTCATGATCCCAAACTAAGACTGTACCCATTGATCACCAACTGCCCATTTCTCTCTGCCCCCAGCTCCCGGTAACCTCTATTCTACTTTCTGACTCTATAAATTTGTCTGTTCTAGGTACCTCATGTAAGTGGAGTCATATAGTATTACTCATTGTGTTTATGGGGTTCTTGCTCATTTTTAAACAAACTATGCCTTTACTGTGTGCTTAGCATTGTGCTAGGATACACAAAAAAACACAAGATGTGTCCTCAGAGAAGTTTTAATGTAAATGGTTCTTATTCAGTTCTGTATTTCTCTTCCCTCCCCACCCCTTCCCAGGATGAATTCAGCCCTTATTGTGAGTTTTCAAAAGAATGTGTGTTTTTCCCCCCATTTAGATTATGTTAAGGAGTCATAGTAACAAATAATGAAAAGAAATTAAAGAGGTTAGCCTACATTATTTTCTCCTATTTCATGCAGTGTCTTAACAGTCCTTGGCCCTCAAATGTTTCATAACTCCCATAAAATTTCTTCCAACCTGCTTTTGTCTGGGGTGAGACTTCATTCTAGTCTTTGAAGTTTAAACATTCAGATAAGAGGGCTTGAATTCTGGTGTTTGTTCTTTTTAATATTAAGATGAAACCACAAATGGCCTCCACAGGGTCCTTCACACCTCTTATCTTGGCCCATTGATGCCCATCCATTTTCCTGGCAACGGATCTATCATTTTATCATTTTATTGTTTTATTCACATTCTTCCTTGTTGGAAGGAAGTATGCTTCAACGAGCAGGTTCAGAGGGACCTGGCCAATTCGTATCACCTCCACTGCTACTCTCTTGGTCAGAGCCACATTTTGCTCGTGTCTTGTTTCAGGAGCTGATAAACTTTTTTCTGCCTTTGCAACCCACTTTCAATCTAGTCTTAAAGAAGCCAGAGGGATCAACTGAAAGACTTGTATGCATGCATATGAGCATACTCAATGGTCACAAGACACTGGGGGGTAGGGGAGGAGGGGGTATGGTCAAGGGAAAAAAATGAAGACCCATCTAACACGCATTGTAATACTTTAAGCAATAAAACAAAATTTAAAAAAGCCAGAGGGATGCTTTGTATACATCAAATCATTTTATGGTTGGAATCATTCTAAATCATTCTTGAAAACACTCCAGGGGCTCCTCTCCACTTTGCTCAGAGAAGTAGTAAGACCTGCTCCATCCGCCCCCTCCCAATAACCCACCCTTCTTGCCACACTCAGGCTGCACCCTCCCAAGCCTCCCCCGTGCCCTTGCCTGACCTTTCTCTCCATGCCTCAGTCCCATAACATCTCTTGGCCCCATGCTTAATACTCTTGCCTCTGGACACTCCACTGCACACCAGCCTCCGCCTGAGCCTTGGACTCCCTTGGCATGCTTCTGCATTAGGGCATCTGACTGCTGGCTCTTCTGCCTGGACCACTTCAAGCGGATTTCTAACTCCCTCCCACCTTTGCTCAAAAGTCACTTTCTCAATAATCACCCTAGCTGAAACGGAAAAAAAACACCTGCCACCCACATATGTCCCTCCACCTCGTGTCCCTCCAGCCCTCATGTCCCTCCTCACCCGTTCTTGCCTGTGGATCTGCATAGGAATATTTCTAGATACCCACTAGCCGGGGGAACTGCTTGGAACCCTTGTGAGACCCCCTCCTCCTCCCCCACGCTGGGAGCGTTCTCGCTGCTGGAACTGTGCACGGAACCGCCGCTGCGCCGGCTTTGCCCTGGCTGGAGGCAGGGAGGCCGCAGGGCCCGAGGAGTTCCTGGAGGGAGTTCCTTTAAAGGACCCGGCAGCCCAGCCGGCAGGAGCTGGGCAGAGCCCTGGCACCCTTCTCAGAAAGGCCGGGGAAGCTGAACGCCCCTGAGTGGGACGAGGCTGTGGCGCTGGCGGGGCCTCAAGAGCTTGTTCCCAGGATGAGAACTGGTTCTGCGCACCCGCTGGACCCGCAGCGCTGCACCTGTCCCTCCGGGGGCGATGGGTCCGCTGGGCGGCCAGGACCCGTGGGACGTCGGAGAAAGAGGCCTCCCAGCGCTTCAGAGAGGCCCCAAGAGCATGGCCCACAGGGGTCGCGAGCCCTGGAGGATCGCAGGACCCGTAGCAGCTGCCAACACAGGCATGAAAACAAATGATGCCGCATGGTTGCCCTCATTCGTGTGTTTTTTCAAAGTTAGGTTCAAGGTAACACTTTTTTTTTTTTTTTTGCAGGCTATTGTCCAACCACCAGCCAGAAAGATTCTACTAATTTACATTCTCACCAATGGTGGGCTAATTTGTTACTCTCAACCCTTGATGACACTGCATTACCATTAAAAAAAATCTTTGCCAATCCCACAGGCAAAAAATGATATATTATTACTGTTTCAGGGTAGGTAGCTTTGATTGCTACTGAGGCTGAACATCCTTTTACCGCCTGGTGGGTATATTTGTGGGTTTTGCTTTCAGGAATCGCCCTTTGTTTATTTTTTAAGTTGTCAAATTATAAAAGAGCTTCAGGAGTTAACGTCAGCTTTACACATGGCACCCCGTTTACTTTTCATCTTTTTTTATGGCGTGTTTCTGGTCATGTGAAAGTTTTGAATGGTTAGCTGGCCAACAGTGTCGCCCTATTCTTTTATGAGGTCTAGTTTTGTTTTCTTTCTTAGAAAAAAATCACTCACCACTCCTCACGTGAATATGTTTCTTCTAAGTGTTCTATGATTTGATCACACTGAAATATTCATGCAATCTGGGATTATTCAGGTTGGATATGGGCTGTAATTCTCCACCTTCTCAGTGTGCACCCTCTCTCTGCAACATGAGGAGGTGGAATCTGTTTCCCCACCTCGTAAGTCTGGGCTGGCCTTGTGACTTCTGGGTGTGGGAGTGGGAGTGACACTGTGCCATTTCCAGGACGCGGCTTACGAGAACCTTCACACTTGTCCTCGTGGAACCCTATGGGCCACTGCGTGAACAAGCCTGCTGGTGAGGAGATGCATGTGGCCTCTTGCTCTCCATCACTCTGGCTGACAGCAAGCCAACTCCCAGAGGTGTGAGGTTACCTTGAACCAGCTCATCCCTACCCAAGATATCAGCTGTGTGATGGCTGATAGCAGCAGACACAGGAATGAGCCCATCCAAGACCAGAGAAAGAGCCGCTGTGGTGAATTTAGCCCAAATTGCTGACCCACCGTGACCTGCACTCAATAAATGTGGTGATTTGTAAGTCCCTAAGGTTTGGAGCTTGCTCTGCTGGGAGTCCCATTTTGTTTTTCCAAGGGTTGGCATGTGGTCTAACATCATAACTGAATATTCAGGTCATCTTTCCTCTGCTGATTTGAAATGTCACTTGTTCCAAATATATTGTCTTGGTTCTGCCTCTGGGTTCTCCATTATGTCCTATTGGTTTGTCCATCCTGTTGTGTAATAGCCTTGTTCAATGATATGTTTCAATATCTGGATGGAGAGGTCTCACTTCATTACTCCTTTCTCCTACAATTCTTAGCTATTCTCATACTTTTATTCTTTCTGAAGAACGTGGTATTCTTTTCCAATATTTCAAAAAATATATGTTGGGCTTTGATCGGGTGGTATTAAACATATAATTTGAGAAGTATTGACATTTAAAAAATATTAAGGTATCTAGAAACACAATATTTTGAATCATTTAAGCCATATTTTATATATGTCAGCATTTTATAGTTTTCCTCATGTGGTTTTCTCAGATTTCTTATTTAAATAATTTTTATATTTTAAATTGTATGGAAAAGGGATATTTTTTATTATGTATTATAGCTGATTGTTTTTGATATTTAGGAAAACTACTGACCTCGATATATTAATTTTGTGACTGACCATTTTCCTGAAATTTGTATTTTAAGAAAATGCTTAAAGTTGTTTTTTCAGCTATGTACATTGTCTTATTGCAAATTATATTCTTTGCGATATTTTCTCCATCTATTTTGTTGTTACATCTTATTGTTTTGGCTCACACTTAGAGAATAATGTGAAAGAACAGTGGTGACAGCTGCACCCTTTTCTCAATCTTTCTGGTATTATTTTCTTTAAACAGGATAGTAATTCTTTGAGAGTAGGGTCTGTGTTTGTCCTTTTTATCTTTCCCCCATGATACTTAGCATATCGCCTTGCTTATTTTTAACATTAAACAAGTATTTAGTAATAGACACTTATTGCAGACCTTCCCTGTATCAGACATAGTACTAGGAACTGGGTGTGCATAAGGTTCCTGACTGTGGGGATCTTTCTGTCCATTCATATTTGTATGGGCTTTGAAGTTGGGTAGAACTGGGGACTAACCCTGGCTTTGTGTCTTATCAGTTGTGGGACTTTGGAAATGGACATCACCTTTCTAAATTTCAGTTTTATCCTACTGAAAATCTGGAAATTAATAACTTTCTCATGAGTTTGTTGGGAAGATTGGAAATATATGCATAAAAGCACAGTGAAGGAGTTCTGAAGGAGCCCGTGGAACTGGAACCGCTCGCTCGCTCTGTGTTTTTTTTTTATTT
>PVJC01028079.1:0-22810 GCA_004026665.1 Murina feae
TTCTTCTCCTTCTTCTTCTTCTTCTTCTTCTTCTTCTTCTTCTTCTTCTTCTTCTTCTTCTTCTTCTTCTTCTTCTTCTTCTTCTTCTGTGGTATGCCTCTAGAGCTATAAACTTCCCTCTCAGAACTGCTTTCATTGTGTCTTATATATTTTGGATTGTTGTGTTTTCATTGTCATTCTTTTCCAGGATGTTTTTAATTTGTTATCAATCATTGGTAACCCAATCATTGTTTAATAGTATGCTATTCAGGTTCCAAATGTTTGAATTTTTTATTGTTTTTATTATAGTTGATTTCTAATATTTCATTGTGGACTGAGAAGATGCTTGATATGATTTCAGTCTTCTTGAATTGGGAGAGACTTTGCTTGTGACCCAATAAGTGGTCTGTCTTTGAAAATGTCCCATGTGCACTTGAGAAGAATGTATATTCCCTGCTTAGTTGTTAAATGTTCTGAAGATGTCAATTAAGTCCATCTGATTTAGTGAGTCATTTAGGATTGCTGTTTATTTGCTGATTTTTTTTATCTAGAGTATTCAGTGATATCAGTGTTGTATTAGAGTCCCTAACTATGATTGTATTATCTATCTTTCCCTTGATATCTTATAGGAGTTTTTTTAAATGTATTTTGTTGCTCCTGCATTGGATGCAGTTATGTTTATAAGGGTTATATCCTCTTGTTGTATGAATCCCTCTAGTACATTGAAGTGGCCTTCCTTATCTCTTGTTATGGTCTTTACTTTGAGGTCTATTTTGTCAGATATAAGTATTGCTACCCCAGCTTACTTTTCATTTCTATTTGACTGAAAGATATTTTCCTATCCCTTCACTTTCAGTCTGTAAGAGACCTTTATATTTTCATTTTTTCTAGTATATACATAGTAATTATTTTCTCCTAGTCTCTGGTTTATCTTTTAACTTTGTATAAGTCACTATTTGCCATATAGTAATAGTGCCTGAAACTGTCTTCTGGAAAAAAACAAATCTCTTTCTCCTTTCTTTTCTTTTGAAAATTCCCCCTCATAAATCAACTGCAGGACAAAACATTAAAATAGTTTACTGGGTTTGAGAAAGAAATAAGCAGGCTTTGACATTTGGAACTACATCTTGGTGTTCTCTGGCCCTCATAACTAGACCTTGGTGTTTTCATGTTGAACATAAATATGTTCACAGAATATCAGCATCAAACAAGACCCCTCTATGACCATGATGGATCTAGAATAAAAATAAGACCACTCCATAATCATTTTAGAACATAGACAAAAGATAAAACATTGTATAAGTCACAAAAAAATGACTACATATTCCCTTATCCTGGCTATATGAGAGACTGCTGTTTCTTTACCAATGACAGATTTACCATTGGCCTCTCAATAGATAAGATTTATTCAGATACTCCTAACACTCCTACTTCCTGACAGCATCCAATATAGCGCAAAACTCTGCTTCCTTAAAACTTTCTCCAAATCACCATATATAAGCTCAAATTCTATAACAATCCCTTTTTATTTACTGAGACTCCCCACAGTTTCATATGGTGTGTGTTCTCCCTCACTGCAGTGAGTAATAAACCCAGCTTGTTTTGCTATGGTTTATTTCCTTTGCTCTTTTTCTAGAGAGCTTTGAAATAATAATATGAAAATGTTGTGATTAATAGTCCAACTACTTTGTTTTCTAATAGAAAAAGTAATTTTCAGTCTAATGAAATTCTTTACTGCTCTACTAAATCACTATAAGTGGCTCATATCCTATATAATAAAAGGCTAATATGGCCCTGGCTGGTTTTGCTAAGTGGATAGAGCTTCAGCCTATGGACTAAAGGGTCCTGGGTTTGATTCTGGTCAGGGGCACATGCCTGGGTTGTGTGCTGGATCCCCAGTTGGGGATGTGCAGGAGGAAGCTGATCAATGATTCTCTCATCATTGATGTTTCTATCTCTCACTCTCCCTTCCTCTCTGAAATATATATATATATTTTAAAAAAGGCTAATATGCAAATTGTTCCTTCGACTGGGAGTTCAACCAGGGGGCAGGGCCAGCCAACCAACTTCCCACAGCTTCTCCATCTGTCCAGCCCCACCCCTGATCAGTCCTATCAGGGCAGGCTGGCCAGACCTTACCCGTGCATGAATTCGTGCACCAGGCCTCTATTAATAACATAAACTTTGATAGATACTATGTATATTAGGGTAAATAGTAAGTATCAGGGAGTCTATGTACTATACTTGAAAAAGCCCTACATTTGATGTGAAAATATCTAAATTTGCAACATACATAAAAGGGTTATTTTAGGAAAATTTGTTAATTTCTCTGAGCTTTGATTTCCTTATCTGTAAATGACTATAGCAGCTCTTATCTTACAAGGTTATTGTGAGAATCAAATTATATAAATTATATGGAGCCTTTTGCAAACTAAGACACATTCTGTATATATGTAAGACTTAAAAAAATTAATGTTACTGTTGGAAGGGACCTGATTAAATACATATCCCCTTTCATCAACTCATTTATTCATGGGCAAAAAACCAAAAAAAAACAAAACACAGAGACAGAGAATTGTCTAATCTTAGATCATTAAGTAACTTTGGAGGTTAACTTGAGATTAGACTATAGATCTTGTGACTCCTTGTGTCTAGCATCCTTTCTAGTGCATGAAATATCTTTTCTATTTTATTATTTATTTGCTTCTCTATAATAAAAATTAATCTGTCAAATGATTTTGGGTAGATCACACTATATTCCAAAGATCAACTTCTATGAATCCCCCAAACAATTTGCAACATTAAAGGCTTCTGGGTATTTATGAATTATGGTTAAGCTACAAAAATATATTTTAAAAAATAATTGTTGAACTTTTCATATTCTAATAATTCTTGTGGAGTTATCCCTATTTTCTTTGTTCTCTTCTTTTAATACATTGACCCTCTTCATCTAATCAAGACTCAAGGTCTTTTTGATGTTACTTTCACTTGGTTATAATTGAGTGCTATACAATTGCATTTTATTTTTAATACAGGGTTTAAAAAGAAAAAAAAATTGTCTTGGAAACTGAAGAAAGTAATCCTATCACTGATTACAGATTGCTATCTATTTTCTGGTCAGCTCTTTCTTCTGGTTACTTATTCTTTCTAACATGCTTGACTGCACAAACCACACAACAGAGATAAAAATATTTTTTGGACTCTGTATTTGCTATGGTACAAGCTCATTAACCATATGGAGCCCAAAAACCCAGGGCTTTAATTATGAACCAATATTTTGTTGCCTGCTTTTAATTACTGCTGAAATGGAGTCGTTATTGTGGAAAGTGTGTGTGTATGAGAGAGAGAGAGAGAGAGAGAGAGAGAGAGAGAGAGAGAGAGAGAGAGAGAGAGATGAGTTAGGAGGCAGCAAACATGTAAGAAGGAATATTTTATGCTATAGGCAAAGATGGTAAGCTAAGCACTTAGAAACAATCCATAATTTCTTGTGAACTTCTAACTATTGCCTAGTAATTTATTAGATAAACATACTTATTATTCTGCTTCTATCATATTATGATAAATGTTTACTATAGCCTCACTCAAAAGGATTTAGAACTTAAAAGGCAGATGGAAAATAAGACAAATGTCCAAATAAGCCTTCTAATTCTCTCCCTCACTTTCTTTTCACACTTTTTTTCAGACCTGACGTGTGCCTGTCTTTATTGGCAAAGGTGAATACAGAGTGAATAAGACATAAGTCTGCACATTTGGAACTACAACAAAGTTTCTTAATGAAACAAGACCCAGATACCCAAGGCAAGGAGACAGGTACTTTCTCTTGGTAGTGACCATTCTATAATTTCTTTCAGTTTTGTAGGTAAGGAATCTTCTTCTATGCAGTCTATTTCATAGACTGAACTTCCTCAGTTGTGCCCCTCTTTGTCATCCATTGATAAGGCCTCACAGAATGTAGGCCAACTTGAATATTAGCATAGATGTGTTTTTAAAAGTCATATCTGCTTTCCAGGTTCACATATGACATCCTTGAATCAAATATAAATGATAGATTTATGTGGCCACTGATGAGAACATAGGCATAGGTAATAGTAAGAATTTTGAGGAAATCCTATAACTATTAAAATATTTATTTCCCCCTTAATCTGACAAAATATGTTACCAAAATACCAAAAAAATGTAGGATCTTGTGAGAAAAAATATTTTACAAAACCAAATAAATTTTACTGATAAGGAAATTGAACCTGAACTGGTTGAATAATATCTCCAGGATCATCAGCTACTTAGTTGCCAGAGATACAAACAATAACAACTCATATAATCTTTCCAATAACCTTTAATTTAATTACTACCATTATTCCTCTTTTGCCAAAAAGGTAACAGATCCAGAAAATACAAGTTCCTTGCCCAGGGTCACATGGCTAATAACTGTCAAAGCCAGGATTTCACTCAGGAGGCCTGATTTGAGAGTCCATGCTTTCAACCCTATACTATTCTGTCTCTCCAGGAATAGCTGTAGTTTCTTGACTTTTTTCTTTTTATCCTCTCCCCATTTATGTAAACTTAAAAGAATTTATACTGTGGTTGCAAATATGCATATGTACAAACACACACATTCACACACTATAAAATGTTTTAAACATAGGGCTGTGTGCATATCTATGCACATATATATATACTAGGGGCCCAGTGAATAAAAATTTGTGCACTCGGGGGGGTCCCTCAGCCCAGCCTGTGCTCTCTCACAGTCTGGGACCCCTCAGGGGATGTCCACCTGTTGCTGTGCCTGGCCAGCCTGGGTGAGGGGCTGATGGCTGTTTGTAGGCTGGCCAAGCCCCCCAGTGGAGACCCTCACCCCATGGGGGTGTGGCTAGCCTGGGTGAGGGGCAGAGGGCCGTTTTCAGGCTGCCCACAGCTCCCATTGACCCAACATCCCAGTGAGGCTGGCTGGAATCAGGTTTCTGGGGTTTGTTTATCTTCCATAATTGAAATTTTGTTGCCTTGAGCGGAGACCTAGTCAGGCAACAAAGTCTGTTTCCTTCAGCTCTGTGGCTTCTATAATTAAACATTATTGCCTTGAGCAGAGACCCGGCCGGCCTAGGCAGGCAATTTCAACTCCATTACTGGTGCAACAGAAGCCTCCTTTTTGCTCTAGCTCCATGGCTGCTGGCCACCATCTTGGCTGGGTTAATTTGCATACAGCCTCACTGATTGGCTGGTGGGTATGGCTTGGATGGTGGTTGTGGCTTAGGTGTCTCCAAGTGATGGTTAATTTGCATATTAATCTTTTATTAGATTAGATATCTATTTCTATAGCTATACATTATATCTGTCTCTATCTCTGTCTCTATCTCTATCTCTATCTCTATCTCTATCTCTATCTCTATCTCTATCTCTATCTCTACCTCTATCTCTATCTCTATCTCTATCTATATCTATATCTCTATAGCTATCTATATCTATATCACCTATCTATATCTATATGTCTATCATCTATCTTTAACTATCTATATCTATATCTCTATATCTATATCTTCTTTGCTTTTCAGTATGTCTGCAGAATCACAATTGATGAATGAATTGGCTCAGAGAGCAAAGAGGCTGATTTCTTTTTCATCATCGGCCAGAAAAAAAGAAGCTTCCTTTAGGCAGTCTAAGCAGAAGGCAAGATGAACAGGGTGCTAATTTGCTCTAGCTCTGTCAGCCTGCTGTCTTTTGTTGTGAGCCAAGAAGGAAAGAGGTTATATTGTGCATGACAATATGGTCCACTGGCCTGATTAGAAGGCTCCAGAGGGCTTTTGCAGCATGAACATATGGCCATTTTACAATATTTACAAGGGGAAATATAACCTGATTGGCACACAGGTTACAAATGGTTTCATGTTGGAAACCTCTTCAGTTTCTTCCCATAGGTATTATTGCTCACCATACTCATAGACATAATTTTTTAACTTAAAGAAAATATTTTAATTATTTATAATATGAAACATCATTTTTCTAGAGTAAACTACTTTAAAATGCCATCCAATCTAATAAAAGAGTAATATGCAAATTAGGTTTCACTCCATTACACCCACAAGCCATGACCACAAGCCATGCCCACAAGCCAATCAGGAGCAAATGTGCAAATTAACTCAACTAAGATGGCGGCAGCCACAGAGCTGGAGTTGACCTGGACAAAGGAGGAAGCCAGGGCCCTGCGGGCCTTGAGTTCTACTCCAGGCTACAAAATTTCAATTATAGAAGATAAACAAACTCCAGATACCTGCAGAGCTGGGACCTTGGGTTGCCAGGGGCAACCCAGACTTCGAGAGGAGGGACCAAGGCAACAAAGTTTCAATTATAGAAGTTAAATAAATCCCAGATACCTGCTTCCAGCCAGGCATCCCAGTAGGGACTCAAGCCCTAAGGGGGTTTTGGGCAGCCTGAAACAGCCCTCTGCCCCTCACCCAGGCTGACCAGGCACCCTAGTAGAGACCCGAACCCTGAAGGGGCTGTGGACAGCCTGAAATGGCCCTCTGCCCCTCACCCAGGCTGTCAAGGCACCCCAGCAGGTGGACATCCCCCGAGGGGTCCCAGACTGTGAGAGGGCACAGGAGAGGCTGAGGGACCCCACCTAGTGCACAAACTTTTGTAAACCAGGCCTCTAGTTAGAGAATAGTTTAATGGAGAGAACATTGTTCTTAGAGTCAGAAATCATGGAGTTGAGTTCCATTTCTTCCCTAGGCATTAATTACCCCGACTTTGGTTTCACTTTAAATTAAAGTGAATTTCAGTTTAAAGAGATGCTTTTTAAACTCAAGTTAGGTTACAGTTCTGCCTGGAATTTCAACTGTTTCTCTATAACAACCTTATTTTCCAGTCTCTGAGACCCAATTTTTATACCTTCTCCCTTAGTAAACTTTATATACCACCCCCATCCCTTACTTACAGTCTTACCCCTCACTGAGGAAGTGGAATCCATGTAGAGCAGCCTACTCTATCTTTTGACTAAAGGGCAGTCTTTACTCAGTTGTACTGAATCCCATACTCTTTCAACTATTCAAGTGTTTTGTTCTTTCAGTTACACCCTCTTTCTTTGGCAACATCAGTTTCTCCTTCTGTACTGGATAGTTTCTGTTAGTTTAAAAATGTGCTATAATATTTGCCCTTCACACTGTATATCTCTCCTATGATCCATGTTCCCTGCTTTTCATACTAGCAAAACCATGCAAGAGCTGTAGATACTCTTTCTTTCACTCACTAGCTCCCAAATGACTCCTGATTTCCAAGTTTTTTTCCTCTCTTACCATATTATATGGTAAGATTTTATTCATTTTCTATGGCCAAGGAATATTTTATTGTATATATGTACCACAGCTCCCCTCCCCCACTCATCTATTGATGGAACCTTGGGCTGATTCCATATCTTAATTAATGTAAATAGTGCTGCAATGAACATATGGGCATATATATTCTTTCAAACTAGTATTTTGGGTTTCTTTGCACTTATACCTATAAGTGACATCACTGGGTCATAAGAGTTCCATTTTTAATTTTTTGAGGTAACTCCATTCCGCTTTCCACAGTGGCTGCACCATCATGCATTCCCATCAACAGTGCATGAGTGTTCCCTTTTCTCCTCATCCTCACTAGCTCTTGCTGTTTGTTGACTTATTGATTGATGATAGACATTCTGACAGGTGTGAGGTTATATCTCATTGTAGTTTTAATTTCTATTTCTCTGATGATTAATGATTTTGAACTTCTTTTCATATGACTATTGGTCATCTACATATCCTCTTTGGAAAAAAGTGTCTATTCAGGTCCTCTGCCCATTATGTAATCAGATTGCTTGATTTTTTTTGGTGTTAACTTTTATGAGTTCTTTATAACTTTTGGATATCAGCCCCTTATCAGATGTATCATTGGAGGATATATTCTCCCATACAGTGAGTTCCCTTTTCATTTTGTTGATAGTTTTATTTGTTGTGCAAAACATTTTTAGTTGGGTATAGTCTCATTTGTTAATTTTTTCTTTTGTTTTCCTTGCCTGAGGAGCTATATCAGAAAAAAATTGCTAAGAGAAATGTCAGAGATTTTACTGCCTATGTTTTCTTCTGGGAGTTTTGTGGTTTCATATTTTACATTTAAGTATTTAATCCATTTGAGTGTATTCTTGTATATGGTGTAAGAAGTTGGTCTATTTTCATTTTTTTTTGCATGTATCTGTCCAATTTTCCCAACACATTTTATTGAATAAACTATCTTTATCTCATTGTATATTTTTGCCTCCCTTTTGAAACATTAACTGACCATATATGCATGGATTTCTGAGCTCTCTATTCTGTCCCAATGACCTTCCTGTGATTCTTAATCCATAGGACTTGGTGGATAAGTTGTTAATGTTGGTAATGAATACATTTCTCTCTAGGAACTGACTAACTCCAAAATTGGAGCTAAATTTACTCATATGGCTACACTTAAATTGATATAATGGTATATTGGTCCAAGTTTTTTCATGAAATCAGCTCTAAAAATATTTTTGTATTGAGACTACTGTTCTGTTTTGATCTATCTATTACAGCTAAAGATCACTCTGTGCCTTTTCTTGTTTTTAGCCAAAGGCTATTACAAGAGCAATGAATTTATATCCTAGTTCTGTGGGCAGAAAGAGGAATGGCTGGAGGGAATACTTATTTGGGCCAGCAAATGTCCTTTCAGACATGTTAGGTTTAAGGTGATGTCAAAATATCCAAGTGGAAATGACAGTTAATAAGATAGAGCTCGAGCTTAGAGAATACTCTGAATGGTGAATGCAGTCTAGGCAGTGATTCACCATAATGTAATGACCCAGAGACACAACTAGGAGTAGTGTTCTAAGGATTGAGGCTGGGGATTATATTTCACAACCAACAGAAGAAATAGAGGTAAGCAAAGAGATAGATGAGATGCAGTCAGGAAGTTAAAGAAAAAAAAGAGGATGAATAGTTAAGGGGACAGTTTGCAAAGCTGAAAGGGGTTGACTGTGCTGAATCATGGAGAAAGCTGCCAAAGAAAATAAAGACTGAGGATTTTTCAGTGATATTGGGGCACTGGAGAGTCCATTTTCAGTGGAGTGGTAGGGGTGGGAGTCTGAAAAAGAAATGAGTTGATAATGAGTAAAGGATGCAAAAAAAGAGAGAAGAGAAATAGCTCTTAGGGTGTCATATTTTGGGGAGAAAGTAATTTTAAAAATATTAAGTTGTTTTATATTGGGGGAAATGATGCACATTTATTATAAAGATTAAAAAATAAATGCAAATAAAAAAAATAATACGAAAAACAACAATACAGAAAAAAACCACTATTATTATTTTATACAAATACTTGCAGATAATTATCTATGTATATATTTATGATATTTTTAGTTCTCCAGACCTCATATATATGATTCAAATCTTAACACCAGACATCAGCAAATAACCTCGTTTGCTATGCATAAGGAAAGAAGGGAAAGATAGAAATGACATCAATCACATAATATTGCCAATTCTTTCTCCATCTCCATTGGCCCTTGATAGAAGAATTGTGACTTGAACATCCTTCCCAGTGGGATGAATGTTATTTGTAGTTAATATAACAAAGCTAATATCTCACTCTGGACCGTGCTTGAGCTGTATGAATCCCTGTTACCCACCCTTCTTTCTAGGTGATCAAGAACATTTGGTTTTATGGAATCATCCTGAGGTCATAGTGTGTGTTCTAAACTTTTTTAACCAGGACTTAAAACACAGCATTCTTCCCAGTGTGGAGGTTGGATCATATCCCTATATTCAGAGTAGAAGTGGCTTTTCACTTGGCTCCTTTCCCTAAAGCTGACACATTAAAAGTGGGTAGGTCTTGCGTCTTACTTGCTTATTTCCTCCTAAGATCCAGACAAAGGAGACGGTGTCTAAAAGTATTGATTCAGATACTTCATCATTCTTTAAATTATTTTTTATTAGTTTCAGAGAGGAAGGGAGAAGGAGAGAGAGATAACGATATCAATGATGAGAATCATTGATTAGCTGCCTCCTGTACAACCCACAGTGGGGACTGAGCCCACAACACAGGCATGTACCCTTGACTGGAATCGAATGTGGGACCCTGCAGTCTACAGGCTGATACTCTATCCACTGAGCCAAACCAACTAGGACTACTTTAGCATTCTTAGGGAGATACATTTAATAAATCAGAACATTTTTTTCTGGCAGGGTCCCCTTGATCAAATACAGTGCAATAATTTGATTCATGATATATAATTAGCCAAATTGTTGCTCTCTGAACATTTGCATTTGACTTTATTAAACTGAAGAAGAAATATATCTGCAGAAGAAGGAGCTCCTATAAAGGTTGGAAGCTGTATCACAGTTTTTATTTCAGTTCTTGAGATTAGGTAATCACAAACAGAATGTTAAGGGATAGTTTCTAAATATGTCTATGCATATATTATTGCACATCTAGAATCATCTGTATATTATTTTGTAATTTGATTATTTTCATTTAATGATATGTCTGCATGTCAATAAATAAGGATTTACATTATCAATCTTAATGGGAACATAGTCTTCCATAATTTTTTTCACAAACCTTTTATTAGTGGCTACTTATGGTGTTTCTAATATTTTTACCAACACAGGTAACTTTAGGGGAAAGTTTCCTTAACCACACACAACTTTTTCTTTGTGCAATTATTTTATTGGGGTAACTTCCTGGAATTTCAATTTTGATATCAAAAGACTAGCAATGAGCTTTGTTGAGTATGTAAATAAAGGAGCAATTTTATTCACTATTATTGGAATAAATTAACATAATTTTAGATGTTGTCATTTAACAATATATACTAAAATGGAAGAATTATTTTAAGATTTTACTGTAAATTGTAATACACAGGAAATGGCATAAGACATATATGTAAGCTTAGTATATGTTTATATAGTGAACAACACTGTAATAACCAACTGAGTTCAAGAAACAAATCATTGTCACCTTGAAATTTCCTTCTGTACATGTTGCTATTTGTAACTCTACCTCTCCCCTAGGAGTAATCATTATTATGATGGTGCTGTATGTGTGTATGCACCCCTAAACAATATAGATCAGGGGTGACCAGACTACAGCTCACAGATGAAATCTGGCCTGTAACTTATGGTTTTTTAAAATTCTTTATTGTTTAAAGTATTGCATAGGTCTCCTTTTCCCCCCATTGACCTCTTCCTGGCTTCCCCAACCCCCAGGACATGTCCTCACCCACCTACTGTCTATGTCCATTGGTTATGCTCATATGCATGCATACAAGTTCTTTGGTTGATCTCTTACCCCCTCACCCCCGCCTTCCCACATAGGTTGTACAATCTTTCCAGTGATTCGATGACTCTGGTTCTATTTTTGTTCATCGGCTTATGTTGTTCATTATATTCTATACATGAGTGAGATCATGTGATATTTATTTCTCTGGCTGCCTTATTTCACTTAGCATAATGCTCTCCAGTTCCATTCATGCTGTTGTAAATGGTAGGAGTTCCTTCCTTTTTATAGCAGCATAGTATTCCATTGTGTAGATGTACCACAGTTTTCTAATCCACTCATCTGCTTGTGGGCACTTAGGCTGTTTCCAAATCTTAGCTATGGTAAATTGTGCTGCTATGAACATAAGGGTGCATATATCCTTTCTGATTGGTGTTTTTGGTTTCTTGGGATATATTCCTAGAATTGGGATCACTGGGTCAAATGGCAGTTCCATTTTTAGTTTTTTGAGGAAACTCCATACTGTTCTCCACAGTGGCTGCACCAGTCTGCATTCTCACCAGCAGCACAGGAGGGTTCCTTTTTCTCTACATCCTCACCAGCACTTGTTGTTTGTTGATTTGTTGATGATAGCCATTCTGACAGGTGTGAGATGATACCTCATTATTGTTTTGATTTGCATTTCTCAGATGATTAGAGACTTTGAGCATCTTTTCTATGTCTCTTGGCCTTCTATATGTCCTCTTTTGAAAAGTGTCTATTTAGGTTCTTTGCCCATTTTTTTTATTGGATTGTTTATCTTCCTTTTGTAAGTTGTATTAGTTACCTATAAATTTTTTATATAAACCCTTATTGGAGATGAGATTGGCAATTATGTTCTCCCATGCAGTGGGCTTTCTTGTTGTTTTGTTGATGGTTTCTTTTTCTGTGCAGAAGCTTCTTATTCTGATGTAGTCCCAATTTGTTTATTTACTCCTCAGTTTCCATTGCCCTAGAAGCTGTATCAGTAAAGTCATTGCTACTAAAACTGTCTGCTATTTTGCTTCCTATGGCTACTTCTAGGATTCTTATAGTTTACATTCAAATCCTTTATCCATTTTGAGTTTACTTTTGTGTATGGTGCAAGTTGGTAGTCTAATTTTATTTTTTTGCAAGTATTGTCCAATTTTCCCAACACCACTTATTGAAGAGACTGTTTTAACCCCATTGTATGCTCTTGCCTCCTTTGTCAAATATTAATTGAGCAATAACGGATTGGGTCAATTTATGGGTTCGCCATTCTATTCCATTGGTCTATATATCTGTTCTTGTGCCAGTACCAGGTAGTTTTTAGAACAGTGGCTTTTTAGTATAGCTTGATATATGGTATTGTGATCCCTCCTACTTGGTTCTTCTTTCTCAAGATTGTTGCAGCTCTTTGGGTCTTTTTTATTCCATATGAATTTTTGGAGAGTTTGTTCTAGGTCTGTGAAATATTCCATTGGTATCTTAATGGGGAGTGCATTGAATCTATAGATTTCTTTGGGTAGCATGGACATTTTAATGATATTGATTCTACCAATCTATGAACACAGTATATTCTTACATTGGTTTATGTTGTACACTATCTCTTTTTTCAGCATCCTGTAATTTTCTGAGTACAGGTCCTTTACCTCATTGGTTAAATTTATTCCTAGGTGTCTTAGTTTTTTTGTTGCAATGGTAAATGGGATTGTTTTTTTAGTTTCTCTTTCTGTGAGTTCATTATTGGTGTATAAAAAAGCCATCAATTTCTGAGTGTTAATTTTGTATACTGCTACATTGCCAAATTCATTTATCAAGTCTAGTAGTTTTTGGATGGAGTCTTTAGGGTTTTCTATATACAATATTATGTCATCTGCAAATAATGACAATTTTACTTCTTTTCCAATTTGAATGCATTTGATTTCTTCTTCTCTGATCACTATGGCTAGCACTTCCAGTATTATGTCAAACAGGAGTAGTGAAAGTGGGCTTTTCTGTCTTGTTCCTGTTCTTAGGGGAAATAAGTTTATTTTTTGCCCATTGAGTATGATGTTGGCTGTAGGTTTGTCATATAAGGCTTTTATTATGTTGAAGTATGATCTCTCTACTTCCACTTCGTTGAGAGTTTTTATCGGAAGCATTGTTGGATTTTGTCAAAAGCCTTTTTTGTATCAATTGATATGATTATTATGATTTTTGTCTCTCATTTTGTTTATGTGATGTATCATGTTTATTGGTTTGTATATGTTGTACCAGTCTTGCATTCCTGGAATAAATCCCACTTGATCATGATGTATGATCTTTCGAATTTAATTCTGGATCTGATTTGCTACAATTTTGTTGAGGATATTAACATCTGTATTTATGAGGGATAATGGCCTATAGTTCTCTTTCTTTGTGGTGTCTTTGTCTAGTTTTGGGATTACAGTAATGCTTGCTTCATAGAAATAGCTTGGAAGTGTTCCTTCCTCTGGAATTTTTTGGAATAGTGTGAGGAGGATAGGTTTTAGTTCTTCTTCAAATGTTTGTTAAAACTCCCCTGTGAAGCCATCTGGTCCAGGTTTTTTGTTTGCTGCAAGTTTTTTTAATTACTTCTTCAATTTCCTTCATAATAATTGGACTATTCAGATTTTTATTCTTGTGATTGATTTGGAAGGTCCAGTTTTCTAGAAATATGTTCATTTCATCAAGGCTATCCAGTTTGTTGAAGTAGAGTTGTTTGTAGTATATTTTTACAATCCTTTGTATGTGCGTGAGGGTCTTTTGTTACTTCATCTCTTTCATTTCTGATTTTGTTTATTTGGGTATTCTTTCTTTGCTTCTTGGTAAGCCTGGCTAGAGCTTCATCAATCTTCTTTATCCTTTCAAAGAACCATCTCTTGGTTTCATTGATCTTTTTTTGTCTCTATGTTGTTTATTTCTGCTGTGATCTTTATTATTTCCTTCCTTCTGCTTACTCTAGGCTCTTTTTTTTTGGCTCTCTTTCTAATTTTTTAAGTTGCAGGGTTAGATAATTCATTACCATTTCCTCTTGTTTTTTTTTTTTTTGTTTGTTTTTAGGTAGGCTTGTAGAGCTATGAACTTCCCTCTCAGGACTGCTTTCACTCTGTCCTATAGATTTTGGATTGTTGTGGTTTTTATTGTCATTCATTTTTAGGATGTTTTCAGTTTCTTCTTTGATTTCTTTGGTAACCCAATCACTGTTTAATAGTGTGCTATTCAACCTCTAAGTGTTTGAATTATTTTTATTGTTTTTATAGTAGTTGATTTCTCATATTATGCCATTGTTGTCTGAGAAGATGCTTGATATTATTTCAATATTTTTTAATTTGGGAGACTTTGCTTGTGTCTCAATATGTGGTCTATCTTTGAAAATATCCCATATGCAGTTGAGAAGAACGTATATTCTGTGGCTTTGGGGTGAAATGTTCTGAAGATGTTAACTAAGCCCATCTGATCTAGTGAGTCATTAGGATTGCTGTTTCTTTGCTAATTTGTGGGCCAGAGGATTTATCCAATGATGTCAGTGGGGTATTAATGTCCCCTGTTATGATTGTATTGTTGTCAATCTCTTTCTTGATTTCTTCCAGAAGTTTTTTTTTTTTTTATGCATTTGGGTGCCCCTGTATTGGGTGCGTATATGTTTACAGAGTTATATCTTCTTGTTGTATTGATCCCTTTAGTATTATGAAGTGGCCTCCCTTATCTCTTGTTATGGCCTTCACTTTGAGGTCTATTTCATCTGATATAAATATTGCAACCCCAGATTTTTTTTCATTATTTATTTTCTTAAAAGGTATTTTTCCATCCCTTCACTCTCTGTCTGTGTGTGTCCCTTTTTCTGAGTTTGGTCTCCTGCAGACAGCATATATATGGGTAATGTTTTCTTATCCATTCAGCCACTTGATGTCTTTTGATTGAAGCATTTAATCCACTTACATTTAGGGATTTTTTAAAAAATATATTTTATTGATTTTTTTAGAGAGGAAGGGAGAGGGTTAGAGAACTAGAAACATCTATGAGAGAGAAACATCCATCAGCTGCCTCCTGCACACCTGCTACTGGGGATGTGCCTGCAACCAAGGTACATGCCCTGGACTGGAATCAAACCTGGGACCCTTCAGTCCACAGGCCGATGCTCTATCCACTGAGCCAAACCGGTTGGGGCTACATTTAAGGATTTTATTGATAGGTACTTGTTTGTATCCATTTTTTATTTTTTGTTTCTGTGTTCCTTTCATTTCTATTTCTTTTTTTACAACAGTCCCTTTAGCATTTCTTTCATTGCTGGCTTGGTAGTGATGCACTACCTTAAGTTTTTTCTTGTCTGTGAAGCTCCTGATTTCCCCTTAAATTATGAATGATAGCCTTGCTGGATAGAGTATTCTTGGACTCAGTCCCCTGCCCTGCATAATTTTGTATACTTTCCTCCATTCCTTTGTAGCCTAATGTGTTTCTGTGGAAAAATAATTTGATAATCTAATGGGAGATCCCTTGTAGGTAACTCTCTGTCTCTCTCTTGCAGCATTTAAGATTCTCTCTTTGTCATTAATGTTTGCCATTGTAATTATAATGTATCTTAGTGTGGATCTTTTTGGGTTCATCTTGTTTGGGACTCTGTGCTTGTGTGACTTTCTTCTTTCCCAAATCAGGAAGTTTTCTGACATTATTTCTACAAGTAGTTTTTGTAAACTTTGCTCTTCTTCTTGTCATTCTGGCATCTCTGTTATATGTATGGTGCTTTGTTTCATGTTGTCCCAACCTCCCTTAGGCTCTCCTCCTGCTTTTTAATTTTTTTGCCAATTGCAGTTTAGATTGGATGTGTTTTGCTGCCCTGTCTTCTAATTCACTAATTCGGTCCCCTCTTTCTTCTAGTCTGCTGTTGAAACCTTCCATAGTGTTTTTTACTGTAGCTATATCACTATTTATTTCATCTTGATTCTTACATAAGTTGTTTTCTCATCATTCTGGGTTGTGAACTGTATGGCCCTTATTCTGAGTTCTTTTTCTGACAAATTGCATGCCTCTGTTTCATTTAGTTCCTTTTTGGTGAGTCCTCTTTTTCTTTCCTTTGGGATTTCCTTTGTCTTCCCATTTTTGCTCTCACAGAAGATCTAGGCATCAAGTTGCACTTGGCCTGTGACTGCAGTGGCAGGTTTGGCATCAATTTGTGCCGTCACCAGTTCCAGGGCTGTTAGGTGAGGCAACCTGGTGTTGCTGCATAAGGCTTTGCTGCTCATGCTTGGTTGCGGTGCCTGGGGTTGCTGTGTTGAGCTTGGTGGTGGCTAATGCAGTCATGGAGCCTGAGGTTGCTGCATTGGGCTTGACTATTTGCACACAGATGTGGCACCTGTGGTTCCTGCATATGGTTTGGCTGTTTGTGCATAGACAGGGTACCCAGGTTGCTATGTAAGGCTTGAATCCCAGGGTTGCTGAGTAAGTCTTGGCTGCTCACATGTGGTCGCAGATCCTGGGGTCACTGCATAAGACTTGGTTGTTCATACATGGATGCGGCACCTGGGGTTAAGCAACTGGCCGGTGGGAGGGGAGCCCCCTCTGGAAGTCACAGGAGACTGCAGCTGGGGAAGCTATAATCTCAGTGTTCATGGGTCTGCAGCCAAGGCAGCAGGTCCTTGGCTGGAGTGGCTGTCAGGTCCTGGGTGTTGTATGAATGCATCCTGAGATTGCAGCAGTAGCAGAGGCTGCCCAGCTAGGGGAGCCTGGTCTGCCAGCCCCGAAAAGTCCTGCAGAATATAACACACACACACACACACACACACACACACACACACACACACACACACCATATCCATGTACTCCCCTTTCTCTCCCTCACTCATTTATACTCTCTCCCTCACTGTCATCCTGTCATCCACCATCTTCACTCTCCCAGCTTATATTTTTTTGAAAATAGTTTATTGAAACACAGTCATACCCCTTCAATTATGTACTATCTATTGGTTTTTATGTCACAACTCCTGATTTGAGTTGCAGAGATAGAGACTTTATGGCTCACAAGATCTAAAATATTTACTTTCTGTTCCTTTACAGGAAAGGTTTGTCAATCCCTGATATAGATTAGTCTTGTTTATTTGAACTTTAAATAAAGAGAATCATATAGTATATACTCTTTATGACATTCATTTGTCCCCCTTCTACATTATATTTGAAAGATTCATCCATGTGAAGCCATTGTTTACTAGAGCTTTTAAAACCCTTTTATAGATAACCTTATTATTATTATATCTCAGAAAAAATGATTTTTATATCAATTGACCATAAGGTTCTAAGTGTTAAGTTTCTTCTCATTTGAGTAATCATTACAATCAATAAAACATGCAATGGATTAAAAATAAGATATTAGAATTTTTGAAAATAAGTACTAAACATAAAATGTTAACATTTATTGGAAATTCATTTCTTAATGAGATACATAGAACAGTTTCTGCCATCATCCCATTCACTCTTGTAAACATAATGATTATTACAACTGCTAGAATGAGATAGGGTTCATTATTAATTCTGTCTTCAATTTTATTTTTATGGATGAAAATGTCAATGAGACTTTTTTCTCATAAATAAGTACATGGAGATGGATGGAAGTATTTTTCTCTTACAGCAATTTTACTCAATTCTTTAAATTCTATGTAATTTACATACTTAAAATTATATATTTTATGTATTATATACCAAAAACTATATACTACATATAGTATCATAACTGCAAATCGTCCTTTAATTTTGTTAAAAACAAAGCTTTTGAAATTAGCTGACTTGATAAAGGATTTGCTCTACCTAGTTAGTATAGTTGCTCACATTCTCAAGCTGATTATCAATATTTCTAATTATGTTCTTGCTCTTAAGTAATTTCCTTTCCTTTCTTTCATTTTATTTTCCTTTTCTTTTAACCTTTGTTAAATAAAACACATATAGAAAATGCACAACACAAAAATATTGAATAATAGGACATTGCCATCCAACACAATATCTTCTTCTATGTGCCCTGATCCCCATCACTGCTCTCTTATTCTCTCAGACCATAGTTTAATCAAATTTAGACATTGTTCCATGTTTATAGGAATCCACTAAGTGACTATTGGAGGAATCAAGGTCAAAGACACTGGAACTAAGAAGGAATACATGGTGAAGCAAGGTCTTGAAGGAGGCAGGAGGAGATAGAACCAGGTGAATGCTACATCATTAAGAGGCATTTGCCTTGAAAAAGAGGGGTTTCTTTTTCTTTTAGTTAGAGAAGGGAGAGAGGACAAGTTCATTCAACTACTTATTTAACAAAGATCTATTAAGTCCCTATTCATTAGTAGTACTATACAAAGCACTAAAAAGATATTTTAAAGAAGAAAACAAGCTGTACATATATATGCTCTTCTGCTAGATGAACTTCATGTCTTCAAGAATGAGGAGATAAGGCCATATGTTTTGGATGAGAGCTCTTTAAGGGAGGGCAGATTTGGACATTCAAGGAGTGTGAACAAGATTTCAAAAAGCTACAGTGAGGAAAGCCCTAAGGAATCAACATATTTTCTTTGCAGGGCCCTAGGAAGAGACAAGCCTAACATTTTGTTTTGAAAGCTAAGCTTGGAATGCTCATATCATACATCACAATAAATCTTATTGATTCCATTTTTAAAATTGCACCTGCCATGGAGTTGTGCCAAAACACACATACCAAATTAAAGCACAAAACCAATAAAACATAACAAGAGCTGAATGCTGAACACTCAATTATTTATTAAAAAACATTAGCCTTAAAATGTTAGCTTGTCAGAAAACAATTCCTTTCCAAAACATCAGCTTTGAAGGTCAGCTAATTGGAAATATATAGAATTAGGATAGGTGAGGAATTAAAAAAAGCCAACCCTGCCCTGACTTTGGCTCAGTGGATATAGTATCAGCCTGCAGACTGAAGGGTCCGGGTTTGATTCCAGTCAAGGGCGGGTACCTTGGTTGCAGGCACATCCCCAGTAGGGGGTGTGTAGGAGGAGGCTGATCGATATTTCTCTCTCATTGATGTTTCTAACTCTTTATCCCTCTCCCTTCCTCTCTGTAAAAAATCAAATATATATATATATATATATATATATATATATATATATATATATGTATGAAAGCCAACCCTGCCTTGGAAGAAACTTTCCTTGCTGGTGGAATTAGAAAAGTGTCATCAGGCACATGCACAAAGATCAGAGCTCTCATTAAGGGAGTAGGAATTCTGGTATTTTGAGTTCACCTGTAATAACTTAAGTCCTCTTTTACATATTTTATTTGATATAATCTATCTATACTAATAAAAGAGAAAGATGCAAATTGACTGTACCTTCACGATGTCCACCAGGCAATCAGGAGTAAGTATGCAAATTAACCCAACAAAGATGGCAGGTTAATTTGCATACGCAGGCACCAAGTGGCTGGGGGCAGGGCAGCCGCTTGCGTGCACACCAATGCCAAGCAGCCTGGGTCCCAGGGTCGGACATATGCTCTGGGTCTATATGCACAAATGCAGAGCAGCTGGGAGCGGGGCAGGAACACCCTCTATGTCACCATGGAGGGCCTGTGGGCAGTGCACACACGCCAATTGCCTGGCAGGTGGGGCAGGACAGCAAAAAAAAAAAAAAAACAAGAGTGCGGGGAGCACCAGTAATCTGGGAATAGTAATTCTGGTGGCAGATGCATTGTGGGATCTCCTAGACACTAGAGCAAAGTGAGTCTGGAGCAAGTTACTGTTGTGGGTAGGGGATGGAGAGAGAGCAAAGGTGAAAGGCATAGCCCTGGCCAATTTGGCTCAGTGGATAGAGCATCTGCCTGTGACTCAAGGATCCTGGGTTCGATTCTGGTTAGGGGCGTGTACCTTGGTTGTGGGCACATCCCCAGTAGAGGGTGTGCGGGGAACAGCTGATCAATGTTTCTCTCTCATTGATATTTCTCTCTACCTCTCTCCCTTCCTCTCTGTAAAAAAAAAACACAACAAAATCTACTGTAATAAAAGAGTAATATGGAAATTAACCATTTCTTTGAGACAGCTAAGCCACACCCACCTTCCAAGCCACTCCCACCACCCAATCAGAGCAGCTGTATGCAAATTAACCCAGCCAAGATGGAGGCCGGCAGCCATGGAGCGAGCAGCGGCAGGTGTGGCGAGGGTGGCGGTGGGGTGGGATGGGCAGGGGCGGGGACAGGATGGGTGGGGGTGGGTGGGGGCAGCAGTAGGTGCGGCCTGTCGGGTATGGCATGAACCTGTGTGACCTGGATAAGGTCCCTGAGACCCTGGAGTTCTTCAAGCCACTGGGGCCAGATTACAGGGTCGGTTCCGAGGCGGGCATCTTGCCCCATGGAGCCTCTGGATGGGTTCCTCGTCCATGGCCCTGTGGGGACCCTCTCGAGCTGGAGCCCGGGCTCTTTGAGCCGCCGGCGGTGATGGGGGGAAGCCTGCTGTACCCCGAGCCCTGGAGCACCCTGGGCTGTCCCTCGACCAAGAAGCTGTCCCTGGCATACCCTTGGTGGTGGCTCGACCTTGACCGAGCCCTTGCACCTCCTGTACCCTGCTGTGGTGAACTCTCCTGGCAGGGATGATGGGCCAGGCCCCTTGACCTCTTTTGGCTCCTTCTTCTCAGACTCTGTCCTGCCGCTGCCACCACCACCACCTCCACGCCAGGTGTCCTACAATCTGTATGCAGGCTATGGGTTTGGGAAGGGGACCTGAGGGAGCAGGGAGCACCCGGGACTGACGCGACGTACCCTCCCTCCCGTGAGAGACTGCTGTGGATACTCCAGGTCTCTCCCCAGATGAAAGGACGATGAGAAAATGCACGTAGAGATGAAACCCATGGGGTGAGGGTTCCCACTGGGGGCTTGGTCAGCCTGCAAACAGTCAACAGTCCCTCACCCAGGCTGGCGAGGCACACCAGCAGGTGGACATCCTCTGAGGGGTCCCAGACTGCGAGAGGGCGCAGGCCGGGCTGAGGGAACCCCTGAGTGCACAAATTTTTGTGCATCGGGCCCCTAATATATATATATATATATATATATATATATATATATATATATATATATATATATATATGTTTTAAAAAGGTGAGAGACATAAGTAAAGTCAGAGTGTCGAGGAAAAATTAAAAGGAAGGTAGGAAATCTCCACCAATGGAGCAAAGAAAAAAAAAGACCTCTACTATTCTGTGAGCACAAAACCAAACTGGGTTGAGGGTCTCGGATAATTCACTCACAAGATTGCAAAGACAGGAAGAAACTCCTGGATTGGAGAGAGCTCCCCTGAGGACTCTCAGATTGGAGAGAGTGCAGGTCAGGCTGAGGGACACCCCCCTCCTCACCCCGCCCCCGTGCACAAATATTCATGCACTGGGTCCCTAGTCTCTATGTAAATGGTTAATATATTAAGTGTCCAATCTTCCAACTGGTTGCTCTGAGACGCACTGATCACCAGGGAGCAGATGCTCAATGTGGGAGCTGCTGGGCTGCAGTGACTTGGCAGCAGTGGTTCTCAGGAGCTGCACCCTGAAACCAGAGAGGAGGGAGCCCAATTTCTCACAGAGTTGCGCAATTCCATGTTTGGCCACGGGTTATGTTGTTGCTGGGGCACTGTCAGCCACAAATCTGGTTTACTGCACACTTGCGTTTGCGTTCCACACCCTGTATGATAGCAACTTTGCAGAGTGCCCTTTTGCACTGTGGGACCCCTTGGGAGATGTCGAAGAGCCAGTTTTGTTCCAATCCCCACAGGCCAGTCTGAGGGACCCCACAGGCCGGAAGGACCCCAGTCACTGTGCAGATACCCTTCGAGCTCTGGTGTGCCTCAGGTACAGCTGGCCAGTGAGGGACCATGGGAGGTTGGCTCCAGGGCATGTCCAGCCCATCTTGCCCAGTCTTACCCCGCAGGCCACTTTCTAAGCAGGCCACATTCTAATTAATTTCCTTTCAATGTGGACAAATCCATGCATTGGGTCAGTAGTGCTTTAATATGTATCTTTTAGAGTGCTGAAATATACTAGGATACTTGAACACTATTTTTTATATTTATTAATTAAATTGATTGGGGTGACATTTGTCAACATGAACATGCAGGTTTCAGGTATGGGTTTCTATGTTACATGATGCTTTAGAAATAAAAATATCCAAATAAACTAGCCAGTGAGCTGTCTTTCATGTTTTTCTTTTGTGTATGTGGCAAAGCAGCTTTTTTTTCTTTCTTTCTGTTCTTTCTTTTATCTGAAAACTAATCTGTATTTTTTTATTTTAAATTTGTTAGAGCAGTGTAATTAGTGAGGTCTTAACATTCAAGCTGACAAAAAAAGCAAACAGTAGAATTTGCTATTATCTCTTGTGCTGAGAGAAGTGTTTATTATAAACTAGAGGCCTGATGCACGAAATTTGTGCATGCAGGGAGCGGGGGGGGGAGGGGTCCCCTCAGCCCAGCCTGCACTCTTTCCAATCCGGAACCCCTTGGGGGATGTCCAACTGCCAGCAGCCGGACATGCCTCTTACAGTCCGGAACCACTGGCTTCTAACTGCTCACTTGCCTGCCTGCTTGATTGCCCCTAACTGCCTCTGCCTG
>PVJC01028080.1:8429-22906 GCA_004026665.1 Murina feae
TCTGCCCCAGGTCCTCCATCACCACGCTCTACATCTGCCCCAGGTCCTCCATCACCACGCTCTAGGTCTGCCCCAGGTCCTCCATCACCACGCTCTACATCTGCCCCAGGTCCTCCATCACCACGCTCTAGGTCTGCCCCAGGTCCTCCAGCACCTTCATCACCATGCTTTCAATGACAACTCACCTGGACTCCTCTCCCTTTGGCTGGTGCCCCAGCTTCACCTACAGAGCCCTGGTCCATGTCATTAGCAAGGTCCATGAGGCTCCCCAAGGCCTGGACTTCCCAAGCCTTTCTGGTGGTGGGACTCCTATTTTCATCAGGCCCTCATCTCCTTTCACCACTTGTCTCTGAAATTTACTCCTTATCTATGAAACTGCAGGTGCCCATGCTGCCCTGGGAGCACCCCAGCCTTCCCTGTCTTCCTGGGCTGGGTCCACCAAGCCCTGTGGGGTTGTGACCGCTCAGCACGTCCCTAGCCTGTGAGCTCCCCGAGAGCAAGAACCTCCACCTGCACCTGACTCCGTGCCTGACTGTGGGCTGTCCTTGTGTGGTGTTTAAGATAAATAAATGAACGAATGATACACTAGAGCTCAAGCAGCTGTTTTGTTTTGGTGTTTTCCTCGCCGTGCATTGCCGCCTCCTTAGCTTTGGAATTGAGTGTTTAGCGGGGAAAAGCGTCCAGGTAAAGGCAGGGCCGTGAACAGAGGCACAGCTCCTAGGAGAGCCCTACACTCACCCTGGCCGCCCTGGGGGCAGCACGCAGGGCAGAGCAGAACACTTGGTGGGATTCTAGAAAAGCTGCACGTGCTCATACACAGCAGGAGCTTCCTCGTGGTTCTTGCTTGTCGCTGCTTTTATTTAATGGCACCAACACCATCTCTGAAAGGAAGCTGCCCCATCTGCCCAGTCGTGCCCTGTGGCTGAGGCCCTGGCACCGCCACAGGACAGAGGCTGCGAGGAGGCCCCTTGGTTCTGAGAGTTGTGCCATCAGATGTGGGTCCCAGGGCCTCCCTGGGGGTGGAGGTCCACTCCCGCTGTTTACAGCAGGACAGGGGTAGGAACTCACAGGATAAAAGGAATTCCAAGTTGGGACCTCAGAATTTCATAAAATGAGAAAAATAAATCATGACACATGTTAGGGGTCTTGGGGCGTTTGTGATAGGTCAGGGCCATGTGGGTGAGGTGCCTGGAGCTTCCCTTTGTTGGGTCCCGGAGCCAGGACTCCCCGCTGGAGACCCGCTTGTCCTTCACAGACATAGTCCTGGACGAAGGCCACGTGGTGATGACAACACAGCTTTTTGTCCCCAACAGGACCTCTCGGGTCTGTGGGAGAAACCACTTGAACCCCTGGGAGCGACTGCCGACCAGGGACAGAGGTGCCCAGGATGGCCCTGCCTGGGGGAGAGGGGTTTGGAGCTGGAGAACGACCTCCACCGAGAGGGGGGCCCTCAGCCGTCCTCTTGTCACTAGAGGGACCCGGTTAAGTCAGTCAATTCCTCCAAGGATGCCCTGGTTGAAAACACATCTCCACCTCCAGAGGGAGAGGGGAGTAGATTCTGTTCTTGTTTGCATTACTCAGTTCAGACGTCGGAGTAGAGTGAGAAGAGGGGAGTGGCCGTGGGAACTGAGCCAGATGCCACATGGATTACCCCACAGCGGCCAGAGCAGGGCCTGAGTAGCAGGCAAGTCTCTGCAGATCCCAGAGTTCTGGCTGACCATGTGAGGGCCCAACTCCAGACCCCAAGGACCCTTGGTCTGATGCCTGCCAGCCCGCCCCGGCTCTCAGAGCAGCTGGAGCGTGTAGATGGACCTGGACATGCAGCCTTCCCTCCGCCCAGCAGCCTCAACTGCACAGTGAGCTCCAAGTCCACCAAACATTTTGGCTCATTTCCCCCCAAGTTCATTGCATTAAAGTTTAACCCCAAAGTACTCACCGTTGTGTATGTGATTTACATCCTACCAGTGACTTCAGGTGGCCACTGGCTTCTGTGAGGTGTGCTGGCTGGACCTGAGCCCTGAGCCTCTCATCTCCTACTCAGAGCCCCTGCCCCTTGCCCGGGGGCCCTGCCCAGGCCTCAACTCATAAATGTCCCTCATTTTATAGACAAAGAAATGAGTCCCTGGGAACTTGAGCCGTTGGCCCCAGACCCACAGGGGACACACACCCCTCCTCGCTTAAGCAGCTGGCCCGCTGTAGGGCGTGCATGTCTGACTCCACGGCCAGTCCTCTCCAGGCCTGTGGGGCCCTCCGCTAACCTTCAGAAAGACTGCCCATGCCCCCCTGTGCCCACCTCTGTCTGACAGGAGCAGGAGGTGCGAGGTGGGGCTCAGCCAGGGTCCACGCTGGCTCCCAGGCCAGTGCCTCATCGCAGAACACCTGCGGACTTTCAGATAAAGCAGATGGTGCATCCTGGGAACTTCCTCCTAAAGGCAGATGAAGCTGTGGGGGGGACAGGTGTGTGGCCGTAGGGGATGGCAAGGAGAAGACACCGTCCTAGTAGCTGCTCCCTGCAGGGCCCCGAGACCCAGCACACTCGGCAGGCAGGCTGCTGTGGTCTGCAGCATAGCAGGTCCCATAGGCACTCTGGAACCTTCCTCCTGTGGGAATGAGTTGGTGTTGGGAGCGGGGCCAGCCCCCAGCTGTGTGCATCGGCTTTGACGTCACCTCTCATTAAAGGCTCACAGAACCAAGTGGCTGTTCTTATTAAATTCCCCTTTTTACTGGCTCTCGTGCTATTCCAGCCAGAAAAGGAGGGACCACTGTCCCAGTCTCTCTCCACATTTTAAACCTGATGGAATAGGGGGCCCAGGTGATGCCTGGGGAGGGCTGGTCCCCTGTGGCTGAGGGCCTGGCACCGCCACAGGAGAGATGCTGGCAGGAGGCCCCATGGTTCTGAGAGTTGTTCCACAACGTCAGATGTGGGTCCACAGGGCCTGACCTGGGGGTGAAGGTCCACACCCGCTGTCTCCCCGGCTGGGACCAGCAGGACGGGCGGGAGCTCACAGGATAAAGAGGAGTGAGGACAAGGCCAGGTCTGAGGGTGGCTGTGTTGCTCAGCATGTGATGGGGATCCGGGGGTGATGGGGGAGGGGAAGCCGTCCACCTGTGTGCGGCTCAGGAAGCCTGTCTTTCCACGCAGGTTCCCTCCTCGCCTCTCCTGGCTGCGTGGACCCAGCTGCTGAAGCGTGTGCCTGGTCCGCATGGTGCTGACCTCCCGTCAGGGGGTCAAGTTGGAGCTGGGAGGGCCCCTACATGTTAGAAGATGGAGAATTGGGGCACTTGCTGGAGGGGCTGCCCTGGCCCGGACGGTCTGCACCATGACCCCAGGACACGCCCTGAGCCCTCTGACCCGGCGTTCCAGATCACAGGCCGAGTGTTGGAAGTGGGACTAGAAGGCCCTGGAGAGATCCGAGTGGGGACAGGCCAAGGGACAGGCATTGGGAGCTGAGCCAGAGGGAGGCCCGTTCCCAGGAAGCCTGTCCCATGACAGCTCCACAAGGCAGTCTCATCACGGCTGTAGGATACTTCCTCCCACCCTGGGCCTCAGACCAGGGCCTAGGCCCTTGGCGCACAGCTGCCTGGAGGCAACCACATAGCATGAAACCAGTTCCTTCCCACACAGTTCTGGCGGTTATTAGGTGAAATTCGATCGATGTATGTTTTTATTTGTGTGGTCTATTTTGACTGTAATCTGCCATCAGCCTATCTGGGTGACAGGTCCCCACGTCAGCAAACCTGGAAATAATTGGCTGGTGCCCACCTGTGGCATGAAGCAGCACCCAGCCAGGGACGTGCTGACCACCTGGGCGCCTGGGGGTCCACCCCTGACGTCAGCAGTCACTCCGGCTCTGGACCTAGAGAGTGGCCCTCCTGGCCCCAGGAGCTGTCCATTCACATGGTTCCCATCTGCTTCCTCTCTCCTTCTCTGAAATAAGTCATGCCCTGAATTTACCAGTCTGGTGTGTGCATTCATGGTAAAACTCGGCTTGAATGTTTGCAACAAACAGGAGATAGTCTGTTCTTTGTTTTCTGGGGTTTAGAACAAAAGCTGTTGCCCAGGTGTAGAAGGGACATCCTGGTAGAGTCATACAAGCTGCAGTGGTTGAGGTCACGGAGACACAGTGAGGAGGGACGCGGTTAGGGATGAACCCCAGCCTGCACCCAGCCCCTTCCACAGCCCGGTGGTTAGCATGCGTCCTGTTCTCGGTCCCGTTACCTGGTGAGCAGATGTTACTGCAGATGAATAAGGGAGTCTATTGGGATCAGGCTGCCATCCTACCACGCCACAGGCTGGGCCACACACGCCACTGCCCATAGTCCTGGAGGTCGGGGTCAGAGGTCAGGTGCCAGCAGGGTGGGGACCAGTGAGCACCGCCTTCCAGGCTGCAGACGCCATCTCTTCTTCGTGTGGTCACACAACTGTGGACAGAGCGAGATCTCTCTTCCTGTTAAGACCACAGGCCCCTCGGACCAGGGCCACCCCTCCCCATTTAACCTAAATTTCCTCCTAAAGGCCCATCTCCAAATGCAGTGACACTGGGTGTTAGGGCCTCAACCCATGGATCTGGGGACACAGTTCAGTCTGAACCTCAGAACTGGGCTGTGCTCCCCGCCAGAGGCAGCTGTTGGAAGCAGGAGGAGCCCAGCAGTAACCCCAGGTGTAGAGTCTGTGCCAGTGGCTTTGTTCCTGACGGTGCCCTGTGTCCCTCACCAACTTGTAGGTAGACGTTACTCGTGCTACAATGGGGAAACTGAGGCCCAAGGGAGTCTCATGCGCGACGGTAGGACTCACTCCAACCCCAGCTCACCCCATGGGAAGCTCAGGGCAAGGAACCGGGCAGCGCTCTGGCCATGGTCCCCCTCTGAGTGAGGCGTGGACACTGTGTCCTTCCCAGGTCCATGTGCAGGAGAAGCACATGAGGCTGCTCATTAGGAAGGAGTGTATCAGATAAAAGTACACAAATAAAAGTGTCTGCCCTTTCTCAGGAAGCTTCTCCTGCCTTCATTTGCTTCCCCTTTCACCAGGGGTGGGGCTGCACTGCAGTCAGAGGCTGCACTGGGGTCAGGCTGCACTGGGGTCAAAGGTTGCACTGGTGACAGGTCTGCACTGGGACTAGAGGCTGCACTGGGGTCAGAGGTTGCACTGGTGACAGGACTGCACTGGGACTAGAGGCTGCACTGGGGTCAGGCTGCACTGGGACTGGAGGCTACCCTGGGACTAGAGGCTGCACTGGGGTCAGGCTGCATTGGGACTGGAGGCTACCCTGGGACTAGAGGCTGCTCTGGGACTGGAGACTGCCCTGGGGAAGGGGGTGCACATGTCAGAGTAATTTGAACTCCGTGAATTCACATAGTGCGTTGCATTCATATCTAATTTAAAGTTCCATCATAGTTTCTGAATAACACAGTTGGATTCAGGAGGCACTGTGCTCAGTGGGCTGGGTCCCTAAACGTTTCCATTACGAAGGGAGAGAACACCTCTCTTCAGGCCCCTCGGGGTCTTGGCCACCACTGGTTAGGGAGGATGGGCCCACACCCAGACTCAGGATGGAATTTCTGGGGTTGCTCTTGAGTGAGGGAATGGGGCTGCTCAGAGAACAGGCAGGACAGCGGCTTCCGGTGCCTGGTTCTGGGCTGAGCCCAGATGGGCAGGTGTGACAGGCCGTGGCGGCGTCCCCACGCTGCTCCGCATGTCCACCTGTAGGCGAGGGAAGGCGGCCAGTGCACTCAGCGTTCGACAGCGAATGTGAGAAAATGTGCCCTGCGCGAGGACCCACAGGCCCTGCCCGTCTGGACTCGCTGCCGGGCAGGAACATCATGCTGCCCCCGACACCCCAGGGAGTGGCCCCGACAACTATCTTTTTATCCAAGTGGAAGCCTGGGGGTCAAGGCCAAGTGGGGATCAAATTTGATTTTGCACCTGGATCTTGTCACTGCCCAGGGCTGTCACTGTCAGCTCAGCCCACTGACCACCTTGGTTCTGTTCACCAATTAACACATCCAGGCCAGGCCGGTGTTGCTAAGTGGTTGAGCATAAACCCGGGAATCAAGAGTTTGTTGGTTCAAAGCCCAGTCAGGGCACATGCCCTGGTTGCAGGCTTGATCCCCAGGAGGGGTCATGCAGGGGGCAGCTGATGAAGGATGTTTCTCTAGTGGATGTTTCTATCTCTCTATCCCTCTCCCTTCCTCTCTCTCTAAAAATCAATAAAAACATTTTTTTAAAGAAAATGAAAAACAAACAAAAACAAAAAACAGCCAGTGATGGCCGTTTACAGATGCACCCCGGGGTGATAGGCAGGGTAGAGATTAGCTGTTCACCCAACATCCTGGGGCCCGAGCCTGTTGGCTTGCTTTCTGGGGTGAATTCTGAGAGGTTTCACGTGGGTGCGTGGATGGGGTGACGGTGGCTGAGCCTCAAAGGAGTAGGGGCACATTGACTTCTGATGGTCTGTGTGAGATGCGGCGGCGGGCCCATCTGGGGACCATGAGACCAGGCCCAGAGCCTGTGCATGTGGCACCCACCCTGGGAAGGTGGGGGCCTAGGTAGCAGGTGGGGCTGCAGGAAACACGCCTCCCTTTACCTTCCTCTCCCTCCCACCCCCTGCCCTGGCTCTGGCCACAGGACAGAAACTGGGACAGAGCCACCTCCTCGGAAGGCACCTCCCACCACCATTGCCCTGTGGGGAAAGGAGCCCAGTGGCCAGCCTTGGATTTCTCTGAGTGAGGCCAGGAATGTTCTGGAATGAAGTTTGGCCCACAGACCACCTTTGCGGGGGGAAGGGGGGGGTGGGGGAGAGGGGGGAACCAGTCCTAGGACAAAGCCTCGCCCACTCTCATCATCTGCAAAGTTGTTGTGTGCATGTGGCAGCAGGAGAAGACCCTGCAGCCTGGCTCCTAGAAACAGCGTCTCAAGGCTGTGAGGGATGCCCCCGGGGTGGGGGTGGGCCTGATGCCACCACTCCTGGGACTGAACTCAGAGCCCTGTCAGGGAGGCGCTGGTGTCAGACACAGCGGGCCTCAGCGCCCCGCACGGAGCAGAGTGCAGCTCCAGGGGAGGTGGGGCCTTCGGGGCAGACCCCTCTCGGCAGGGGCGGTTGCTGGGCCATGCTGAGGGGAGCCCTGAAGACCAGCGCTGACCGCTCCCACGCAGGCTGTCTGTACAAGCGTGGATTATAGGTGCCCCTCCGCTCACCTCCCGCTACCAGCCCTCTCGCTGGACGAGCAAGGGGGTAGGTAGGCGTAGGGAGGTCAGCAGACGGGCTGTCACAGGGAGCCTCCGTGCTGGGAGGAAGCTGCTCCTGGTGGACGAGACCCGCCTGCTGGCAGCGAGACAGGCGCCACTGCTAGGCCTCTGCGCACACGCATCCTCCTCCCTCACTAATGGAAAACAGGAGGCGTCTCCTCGGTGGCTGATGGACAGGAGGTGTTCATTTCCTCTGAAACCCACATGAGAAACACAGTGGGGCACAAGCAGAGTCTCAGTGTGCTCTGCCTTCAAGCTCCCGTGGGCACCACAGGAGCATGGGCTGCGGCGTCGTCCCTGGAGGGTCGTGTGTGCTTCCTGAGTTACCACGGGCCCGCGGGCTGGCAGGGGCACCCGCGCCTGTCGGTCTAAGCCTGGGCCAGGCGGTGTGTCCCGGAGCCCCTTCCTGGTGCCGAATCATCAGGTGTCTCTGTCGTGGGGTTGTGCGGAGTCCCCGGAGCAGGCAGGGTGGGGATCACCTCCGTGACCTGCACACGAGTTTATTCCCCAAGGGGGTCTGTCTCGTGACCTTGTGTTGGGCCTCTGGAGCGGGCCTTGGGGTAAACGGGGAGCACGGAACGGGGAACAGACCACCTCGTGGGTGTAGAGTGTCAGGGGCTGCAGACACAGGGAGGGGTGTCTGAGGGGAGAGAGCCCGGCTCACTGGGGTCGCTGGGAGTCCCGGGAAGGCTGGGTGCACGGGTCCAGCCTGATGAATTCAGCCCTGCACCCACCTCCACCCTTCGGAAGCCATGGAGGGTGCCCAGACCCCCGGAGGCCCCCAACAGGTACTCTGTGGGATTTTCCCAGAAGGAGCCCTGGGAGCAGGCTGATGTGGGAGTCAGTGCTGGTGCCACGGGGGCTGTCACAGTCGTTGGTGACACTGTGGCCGCCAAGCAGGCGCAGCAGCCTGCTCCTGCCCGTTGAAGGTGCCTACTCGGCCACGGACCAGCCCCACAGTCGCTGGCTTGGCAGCACGGCGAGTAGGTCCCGCTGCTGGCGTTTCCCGGCCGCTCCATTGGGCTGCACCTTCATGTGGTGCGGAGCAGGCGGGTAAGAGGTTTAACGAGCTCAGGGGACGCATCGGGAGAGACACACGGGCCCTCGTGCCTGGCTGACCCCGGGGCCGGACAGTCCCACAAGGCCTTTACTTTAAGTGCCAGGCACCCATGAACTCCGAAAGTTACCAAACCCGTGCGGACTTTTACCTTCGCCGCTCCGGACGCCCGATTTCACGAGATGCCTTTGGAACGGGAGACGCTGGTCCCACCAGGGGCGCATTTGCTCATGGGGCGTGTTCAGCACCCATCAACCCACCTCCTGGCCCACTTCTGGGTTCACAACATTCTGGGAACAGGAGGGAGGGTCCTGGTTGGGCCAGTGCCTAGACCTGCAGCTGGACCACAGAGCCAACCACAGGGACTGTCCGGGGGTAACGCTGGCTGGCACGGGGCTGCGGGGACTGGCCGCTCAGGCGGGCCTTCTGCCTGGAGCTCAGCCCTTCAAGGTGGAGGAGCAGAGGCCGCCTTCGCACGCTCGACTCTCCATTGTGAAGCAGGGGCTGCAGCTGTTCTCTATTAACTGTGAGGACGTCATCGCGGTCCCGCCAGCCTGGGTCTAGCTCATCCCCTGCCTGTCTGTGGACACGGGCATGTGGCGGGGAGCTTGCCTGCGTCAGGCGGCCAGAGGGAGCAGAAGCAGGAGGCCCCAGCTGGGGTGCTCGCTGGCAGGACACCGTAACTGGGGGCCGATTAGGAAGTTAAGGGAGACCCTGGGCGGGGATGCCTTCCCAGATGCCACATGACCAAGCCACGTGTCCTGTTCCGCACACACTCAGGGCCACGGGCCACAGACACGCACAGCCTCGTCACGGGGTGGTGGTTCTTGGCACACACACCCGCCCTCGGGAGCCACCTGCCTCCCAGGACTCACGACTGCTGGCCGACCCAGGGCCTGCGGGTCTGTCATGAATGTGATCGACAAGGAACTAACATTTACCCCGGAGGACGGCCAGCTCTTGTCCCTTCTGCAGCCACTGACAGGCTCCTCGGCAAACAGTCGCCCAGGACTCCAGCTCCTCATCCTGAGCCCTGACCAGCAGTGCTCTCCTGCAACAAAGGAAAGCCCTCCCCGACCACGAGCAGGGCTGTGGAGCAACCCGGGGCGGGCCGGGCGCTGTGTTCAATACCTGTGTCTGCTCACAGCCTGCCAGTGCCCCTCAGGCACCTGCACAGCCTGCCCGCGCTCCATTCATCTGCTGGGCTCCCCGGCCCCCCAGCACTTGCCAGGTCAGCCGAACTGGGTCCAATGTGCCCTAGGCTGCTGGGGTTCCCAGGCCCCAGGGTGGAGGCAGCGCGGCCTCCTCGCACGCAGGCTGAAGGCCTCAAAGCTCTCAGCCTCATGCAGCTTCACAGGCACTGAGCAGCACCTGCAAGTCACCGACAGCAGTTGTGGCGATGCTGGGTGGAGGCCTCGTAACTGCTGTGACCCTGCGTTTCCTCCCTGCCTCCCACTCACTGTCCACACCGCCCAGGTCCACAGATTATAATCCATGCATCCTGGTCTGTGTGTAGAGGGACACCTTCATGGCGGATGTATGATGTGAGTCCAGCTGGGACACAGTGTCCCGTGGTGAAACCCCAGAGCCGAAGCTCAGGCGTGGGCATTTGCAGGGGGTCACTCGCCGGGAACCGTTCTCACCATTTAGGCTGAGTGCCGCCTTCACGTGAGAGGCAAGGAGCCCAGCAAGAGGATGCCTGTCCCAGGGCACGCCTGTCCCAGGGCACGCCTGTCCCAGGGCATGCCAGCCAGCTCCCACCCAATGTCCTCACCCAGCTGCTGGGGGACCCACGGGCACCTGGCCACAGGGTAGAGCAGACAGCACACTTGCTGGGTCAAGACGTTCCTTAAACATTTCGTCTGAAAATGTAAATGCGCTTTTATTTGCTGAAGGGGGAGGCTGCCTGTGTAGGCCCCAGGCTGTGACTGAGGGGCGGCCCTCACATGACAGCTCCTTGTCACACTGCCGTCTTTGAAGCTGCACGCGCCCCTGCTGGAAATGTGTGCGATCGCTGTCACTCAGAACAGCCCCGACCACCGAGATGTCTCTGGAAATGGGCATAAATGAAGACGGCGAGAAAACAAGACACTGGAGGCAAGCGCGGGGGCAGTGGCCCGGGGCGGACACGGAGCCGAGCCGAGGCAGCACACGGGCGGGCGCCGGGCGCCTTCCCCTGACACCCCCTGCAGGACCTGGGCCTGCGGGGCCCTCTCCTCTTCCCTCTGCCGTCAGCTGCACCCCAGCCTGTTCTCGGCCTCGTCCGCTTCCTAGCGAGGCGACGGGCGCACTCGAAGCAGCTCAGAGCCTCACCCGCGGGCCAGGGTGTCGAATCACCACTTTTCTTCAGGAGTGGAAGCTGAGGGGCGGGAAGGAGAGGCCGCCTTCCCATTCCCGGCGCTGACGGCTCCTCTCCTGACACCGCGGCCGGTCGGGTGTGCGCGCCGCATGCTTGTCCTCGCGCCCGCCGCCTGCGCAGACACTTATCGGATGGCGGCGGGAGCGCACAGATGCAGCCGTGCGTCCAAGTGCACATTCTCGCTTTGATTGCTACAAATCCGTGGGCCCTCGGGTCCAGGGCTTCCACTGCCGTTTGCAAATGGATTTTTATAGCACATTAGTGCTGTGGGAGATTCCAAGGAAAATAGTTTTCTCGGTATTAGAAGCAGCTGTGGCTTTCGGAGCCGATGACTCACGCCCTCCTTTTTAATTGGGTGGGAGCACCGGGTGGGAGACACAGGGCTCAGTCACGACGCTGTTTGTCTTCAGAGGGTGTCCTGGCCGCAGCCTGCCCCATCGCACCCATCTGCAGCGTGTTTGTTTAACTTGTTTTTCTTCTCACAGTTCCAACCATAAAAACAGAGCCCACCGATGACTATGAGCCGGCCCTGACCTGCGGACCAATGAGCCAGGGCCTGAGCCCACTCCTGAAGCCCTGCTACAGCCAACAGCTGGCCCTGCCACCCGACCCGGGGTCCTGCCTCGTGGCCGGCTTCCCACCCTGCCTCCAGAGGAGCACCATGGTGTCTCCGCCGCCCAGCACCAGCCCGAAGCTGCACGACCTGTCCTCCGCCCCCTACAGCAAGGGCATGGCCAGCCCAGGCCACAGCCCTCTCGGACTTCAGCGGCCAGCTGCAGGGGTCCCCGCCGGCCCTGAGATGCCGAGGCCCGTGGGCGTGCACCCTGGCTCCCCCCAGCAGCCGCCCCCCGCCCTGCTGCAGCCACAGGTGAGTCTACAGCTGAGCAGCAGCCGTCCCCCGGGTGGCCAGCCAGCACTCTGTCCCCACAGCCCCTCGACTGCACTGCCATCCAGTACCCAAGAGCCGACCTGTTTGCAGTCCTGCAGCCCAACCCACCCACCCGGGATGGGCCACAAGCAGCACCAACAGCCGAAGGTTCCGGAAAAAGAGCCTGCAGCCGCCCGGCCTCTGCCACTGCTCGAGGTGCGTGAGGACAGTAATCAGGGTCTGGCCCCCACTCCCGTATCGGTCAAGCGAGAGCCTCAGGAGTTGGACCAGCTGTACCTGGATGACGGTAAGTGCCCGCGGCCTCAGGTGGGCGCCTGGCTTTGCACCGTGTGAGTGCACAAAGGAGGGGTGTGCAAACTCGCTGCTTGGCGGAGGTGTGCACCCCGGCTCCTGAGCCCCAGTGTGGCAGGTGGCTCTCCCTGCAGACGTGTCACTGAGCGTGGCTGACAGGACGATGGTGTGGAACTCTTGGTGCCATGGCCTTCCTGTAAAATAGTCACAAGGTGCCCGTGGTGGTTTGCAGCGTATTTATATAAAGGGCCGCCGTTTCCTTGGGCACAAGCTGGGCTGTGGCTGAGAGCAGCGGGCAGTCCTGACTTGCACCTTGATCACCATGTTCTGCTCGCGAGGCGCCGGTCACTAGCACTTTCCTGGGCTGCGAGCACAAACGACCCACACGAGTGTAAGTTGTTGCCTGGACCTGGGCACGGACGGTCCAGCTGAGGGCTAGTGGGGAGCATTCAGAGGCGCACACCTCTCCTCTCGGGGTGCTGCCCTGACCTCCATCCCTCCTGGGTGAGGGCAGATGCCTGGCAAGCCCCTCCAGCCTGTGTCCCGTGACCCTGGCACCTCAGGAGGTGTGCTCATGGCTGGGCAATGTTTCACATTCAGTGGACTCACAGGGGCTGGTTCTGTCCTTTGAGAAGGTGCCAGCATGGGAGGTGCTGGCGTGTGAGGGGTGCCAGGGCCACAGCCCTGGGTCGGTCTCTGAGCCCCTCTAGACTTGGTTACTTAATGTCAGGAGCCAGACTTGGTTGAGAGGTCAAAGCTGAGTAAGACAGTCACCCTGAGTCCCTCAGTCCAGGGGATGGCCGTTGTCACACAGGCCCAGCCCCCCAATGGTGCAGCCTCTGCCGACTGCCCTGCCCCTGTCCGCCTGGTGGGGTGCGGGCATGGAGCCCCAGGTCCCAAAGACCACACCCTCCTGCTCCTCTGGGCTCTGACGCCTACCTGGTGCCTCCAATGGGCTCCTGCTCCCCCATCACACTCCCAGCTGACACCAGGCTCCAGTCCTGGAGTTCCTGCCTCAAAGCATCTTCCAGAGGCCTGTGCCCTCCGCAGCAGAGTCCCCATGCTGCTCACCTATGTGGTCAGGATGCTTTCTAGCAGGTCGTTTACTCTTCATTTTCCCCAAATGCTCCTCTTGCTTTCCCTGTGACCATGGTCATCTGTAGAACAGTACAGGAGTCGCTCCCTGTCCCAGCCTCCTGCCCCGGCCACACTCACACTGCCCTTCTGACATGCACGAACTGCCCTTGGTCTGCCATTTGTGGTCCTGGGCCCCGTGAGAGGTCCCGTGGCCCAGCCCAGTGCAGCTTTGTGCGCGTAGGTCCTGTCTGCCCTATTTGAGGCCACATTTGGGGGCCTTATTCCCCTAAGTCTCCATCGTCCCAGGTCAGTTATAAATAAAGCTTTTCAGTGTAGCCCAGGACAGCAAAGCGATGTTCGTTTTGGGGTTAGGATTGGGACCGTGTTCAGATAACCATGCCAGAAGCCTCCCTAGAAAGCAGTAAATGATAACTATAAATATGCACCTTTTTCATGCACACCACCCCCCCATATGTGACATTTCTCAGTCAGATCCACATGGGGAAAGCCTTGAGCCCCTGCAGAGTACTTGCTGGCCTTGGGCCCCTTAGAGACTCTGATCCGCCCCACAGGAGAGCAGATTTCCCTTGCCTGTTGGAGCTGGTGTGGGTGCCGACGCTGACCAGCCTCTGCCATGGAACAGCCATTCCCGGAAGTTGAGGGTTCTGGGATGCAGAACCCTTGTGTTAGGCTTCCCTCAATGGGGCTCCCAGGCCCGAGGGGCTGGAATTGGTCCCAGCACGCAGGCCCGATGACTGCCCTGTCCTGGCAGCAGGAGCCACACCTTGTCTGTCCCCGTCAGAAAGCAGATCCGATGTCTCTTGCTGTCGGAGCACCTGAAGTCTCCCCAGCCCGTAGGCATTTGGAATGTAGCTGGGCCCAGCTCTCCCCGAAATCTTGGGGTACTTAGCACTGTGCAGCCAAAGTGAGGAGAAAGCACTTGTCTCACCAGAGGGTGGGCACACTGCCTGCTGAGAAGTCAGGGCTCATGGGAAGATCTTTATTTTATTATTATTATTATTATTATTATTAATTGATCCTCTCCCTAGAATATTTTCCCATTGATTTTTAGAGAGTAGAAAGGAGGCGAGAGATAGAGAAATGTCGATGTGAGAGAGACTCATCAATTGGTTGCCTCCAGCATGCAGCCCAAGGATCAAGCCTGCAATCGAGGTACGTGCCCTTGACCAGAATCAAACCCAAGACCCTTCAATCTGCAAGCTAACACTCCACCCACTGAGCCAAACTGACAGGGCTCATAGGAGGACCTTGAGGCCAGGTTTTGTACCAGGCTCGACCCCTCGGAACCTGGAACCCACCCTTTGATTAGAGCAGCGATGTCCATGCAGGTCAGACCCGGGACGGCATGACATCAAATCAAGGCCACGCCATGAGCACAGGAACCCGAGCCTCCAGCCTCCCACCCCAAATTCTGAGGGCGTTTGGGGTGGGTTTGCACTGTGGTTGCTTGATGTGGTGGTTGGAGAGAGTGACTGTGGGTGTGGGCAGAACTATGTTGCTTTCATAAGGCTTGCGTGGTGCGTCAGCTCCGTGATCT